>JBCJKH010021910.1:0-12743 GCA_039877255.1 Loriculus beryllinus
TTTAGGGTTATTCTCCTCCCTTCTCTTTCTTGAGAGGATCTCCTCACAGGTAAAATGTTGCACTCAGCCCTAGTATTTAGGGCTTACAATCTTGCTCTTCTAAGCCTCTAAATATGCATTTCTAAATGTTTTTCTAAGGGCTGAGACTAATTTATTGTACTGCAGGAATTATGATCCTGAATATTCCTGTGCATTACCCAAAGTTCTACAGTTGCAGACATTCGAAAGAAGCAATTAGAAGATTTCCCATCTTTACAAGGCCATTAACGCATCCATTGAGTAGTCAGAAACTTCTCAAGGGCTTACTTTACTAAGTTGAGTCTGAAGTTTATGTAATAGCTTCTAGCTTGGTTTGGGGCTCTGTTACAGAAACCTATTACTAAAGGAAGTCAGCTGGAGGAATTGTGTTTGTCAATTATGAAATTAGTCTAGGATCAAACAGAGCATGTCATCTGAAACACAGATTGTAAGTGGTCCCATTTATGTGTAGCTTGATTTAAGGTGTTCTGCAAAGAAGCCCTTTACTGCTGTTAGAATCAGATAGAGGCTGCTGTTAGGGAGAAAAAGAATTCTGATTGTTATCTCTTGGATATTAAACCCTAATAAAAACATGAAATTGCTTAAAAGAAGCATCAATAATTTCCAAATGAAGTGAGCTAAGAAATAGAGAAATTTAGATATTTCATTCTCAATCTCTTCAATTTGTGTATTGATTACAGCATCCTAGTGCTCTTGCCCTTACATGGCACTTGAAACTGTATGCAACATACCTTGTCTGCTGAATGGTCTGAGGCTATTGTATTGTCAGACCTTCTAGAGCCATAGAGGCAGTTATATTTCATACTGATCTTATGAATTACTTTTTCTCTTCTGCATGGATGATGCAGTGAAGAATACATTGTAATCTGAAAAGTCATGGAAAATTAGTCTCCATTGTGAACCTATAACCAGCAGATAAATATCCTAGTGCTTGTTTCCTATACTCATAATTTTTTAAACTTCTCATATTCTGCACTAAGTGTTTCAATACTCGAAGTCACCAATGACTGGGGAAGCAGAAAAGCATCAAGACAGAGGATTGCTGCAGGTACTCCTCTTTATCTATGCACACTATTTGTCTCAGGCCTCACTGACTTCTGCACTCCAGAAAATTTTTAAACACCAGCGTGTTATGCTGAGTGACAGTCAAGCTTTTCCATACAAATGCTTTCTAACCTTCACAGACAGAGCTTCTCCCCAGCTGTATTTGCTGTAAAGACGTACAACCTTTTGATTTTATGCCAGTCTCTCTAATTGCACACCTTTTAATCTCCAGATTCACATTTTCTACTTCTTGATGTCTGTTCCTGCTGAGCCATGCCCCCAGCCTTTTCCCTTCACTGACTCTATATTCTTCAGTGCCCTCCCTGTTCTTGTGATAATAATTCTCCCACTTCTCTTCCAGTTTAGTGCTCATTTAGAAACTGGTGCTGCAGCCAAACCTTAGACCAGTGGTGGATACACAATGGATTATAAATCTTTCATAATCTGATATAAAACAAAATTGTAGTGTGGTATTACTAAGCATGGTATTAAACTGATTTGAAAATCATTAAAATAGTTTCAGTTATAATACTGGTATCAGAGGGAGCATAAATAAAAGGGCTTCTGTTTCTTTCTTTGTTTTCACTGTGCACAACAGTGGGACAAGAGAATTCAGCAGCTACTCTGCTTATCAGAGGATGCCCAAAGGCAAGTTCTGAGTGCTGTTCTTAAGTGTGAGCATTAAGTAGACTTGCAACATCAGGAATCTCTTCACTTTCACATCCAAAATCACAACAAATGGCAAGCTGGCAGCCACCCTGCTCTACTCCCTAAAACACCCATGGATCTGGTGCATTTCTGTATTATACTGCATTTATCTGGTCATGCCTGATAGCATGGTGATTTACAATGGTAATAACATAGCACCAGGATGCCACTTACTGCTGTGGCAAACTGTATCAAGCTCTGGCAGATTAAGAGGCTTCCTGTGGACAAATGGCACCCAAATATTCATCTACCCAGGGAATTAGGCATCTGTTCACTTTATCTACCAAACTGATAACCCCTTTGTTACATAGTTCATTCTCTCAGCAGTTGACCTTCAAAATAAATGTGAAATGCAAACCTAGGAGCATATAAAGAGCCCCTAAAATCTACCAAATCACTTAGTAAAATTTCATCACTTTTGGCTCAAAATACTTCCTAATTTTAGGCTGACATTTATGTGTTACTCAAAAATAACTAAACATGAATACTGAAAAGAGGAAAGAAGCTAGAAGCATCAGAATTAGTAGTTAAACTTTTACAGCACTTAATTTTAAAAGTTAGGGTAATGGCAAGAGATTCTAAAATCTGTAAGAACAGAGAATTTATGGTGTTGCAAAAGACCTTTAGAAAGCTATATTCATGCATAGCTGGATCATTAAAGTATTTTATGGAGAGGTTTTGAAGAAGAGTGCTTTGGTTTCATTGGCACTTGCTTAAAACTATCATATTTTATGTAAGAGTCTAATGTGGAACTGAGAAAGCTTATTTTACAATTTAAGTATGTACCAACTTTGTTAGCATTCAGAAATCAACACGTGTGTAATGTAGTGCCCCTGTAGGCAGAAAATGTCTGGGAAGTAGAGCAGGTAAAACCAAAAGTTACCTTGGGTGTGTTTGGATGAAATAGAAACTTCTGTGACGGATTTGCAGTGCTTTCACTGGCCCTCAAAAAGAGGCAGCAGAGGTACTTACAATGTATTTTAATAAAAATCTTCAAGAAGCTAAATAGATTAACTTCCTTCTTATTATTTCTCTGGAAATAAATATACTTCCTGAGTAGTTATTGGCAAATCAGGATGCACCTCAAATCTGACAAAAGTCTAAGAGTGAAACTTCTCTCACCAGAAGGCAGGATGACTTGTAGCCATGTTTTAGTGGCATGGATTTGAGTGGGGGAAAATGTTTTCCCCAGGCAGTAGTGTAGGATATACATCCACGCTCTCAAACACAGTGGTCTTCTGTAGGAAAAAATGCCCTCCAGTAGTTATACTCCCTTTGGTAAATTTGAAGTATGACTTCTGGTTAAGTTTAAACCTAAGCAAAGATTTACTTTTAAGTCTTGGCATATTGAGTCGAAATAACCATCCTTTCAGGTTATGTCTGTGTAAGCAAGTAGTGCTATGTAGACACACTGATGAGACTGGTAGTGTGAACCTTATGTTGGTAGGGAGGGACACTCAGGTTCATATTGGAAGTGCACTCCTGATCTGAACCAGAATGTTTATGTAGCTTCTGTCCCTCCCCCAGCACTAACACCTAGAGAATAAGGTGTCTAAAACACTGCAGCTGTTAAATAGTGTACCTGCAGCAAAGATTTCTTCCTCGTGTCCATCATTTACCATTGATAGACTGAAATCTCTGAGGTGTCTGTGAGAAGGACACAAAATTGTTGTATTTTTATTGGTTGTTTCTGTATTTGTGGGTATAATAGGGAGTAGCTTCTGTCCAGAGCAATCTGCAGTTCCTTTACTTATGTATTTTCTAGAAGCTTTAGTCGCCATTGGCTTCTTTTTCTGAAGAATACTTTCCCATTGTAATCAGATTCGCATTGCCTAAAAATGAAATCATTGCCTGCTCTGTACCAGGAATGTATTTAAAGTAGCAAATAGATAACTGTAGAAGAAAATGTAGTTAACAGAAACTATCGACAGATACCATCTGTTTGCTGGGACCTGTATGCTGAAGGATGTTGTGTCAGTAATTCTCTGGATCACCTCAAATCACTGTCCTGAGAGATTAGAAATCATCTGTCTGACTACTGAAGTAGTTCAGGATCGTTCATTCATACCATTTCTTTTGTCTGCTGAGCACTGAAGTGCGTCATATTTAGCAAACAGTACTTGTCCTTCAGTTCACCTGTGTGTACCGAGCCACCCATCTGAGTGGACTTGGAGAAACATGCCATTGCCTTGGCCTGGGTGGCAGGTCTCGTGTGGCTGCAGAGAGCTGGCATTGTCTCACTTTTGCTCTCTGTCTTCTAAGCTACTTCCATGAGAGAGATGTGCCTCACCGTAACAGGTCCCATATATGTTAGCTATACACCATACCCAACACAAAGCCAGCAAAGCATGAACTCTCATGCTGTAATTTTTTGCCTCGAGTTTGTTTGCAAAGGTGTCTTTTGAGCTGCTCTTTTATGGAAACCAAGGTATCAGTAACAGGAAATACAAATTCTCCAATAACAAAAGTGGCTAACACCAGGCTTTCACTTTTGAAGTTACTACAAATGGAGTCATATTACCATGAGTGGGCTTCAGAAATGTAGGGCAAGTCCCAACAGCCCTAGAGAGAGACAGGTTGGGCTGAAGATTTAAACAGAAATTTGTCTGGCGTTGGCAATTTCCCTTGTAGTAAACTGAGCACAACTGTTCACAGCTTCTTGCTTGAGGGCTGAAGGGGAAAGCCTCCCCTTACACACTACATAGTGTTATTCTCCACAATAATTCAGTTCTATGGTTTACTGAAAAAAAGCAAGGAGATTCTACGAGGGCAGTTCAAAGTGCCTCAGCATCGCAACACTGCTCCTCATGAGGTAACACTTTGAGGTGACACTTTAAAATGGAGCAAAGGGCTGGCTGTCACCTGCCACAGGTACATTCTGCTGACTGAGCTACAAGACTGGTCCAAAATAGAGAGCTTTCTCTGAGATGATTTGATAAAGATAACCACCTTTTGACCCGTGCTAACAAAAAAAAGCACATCAAGAGGTATTAAAGGTAATTGAAGTACTTGAGGCATTAAGGAAAGGAAAAGGAAAATGTCCTGCTGTAAGCACTGTGGCAGGAACAGTTCCTGGAGGCAGGAAATGGGCTCTGGTCAGGAGAAGTGGGATTACTGTGTTTATCTGAGGCTCCTGGAATATGGCCCTTCATAAAGCAACACTGGGAAACTCTCTAGATCTATACCATGGTAGTCTTCTGTTTAACACTTATTTGTACATTCAGACATTCAATATGTGTTTCTTGATGCTCAAGACTGTACTCCTTGAAGTAAAATGCTAAATCAGAGTTTCCAATTTAAAAAAGCAAACAAACCAATTCACTGCTTTTCTTCTTTTTCTTTCACATTTTTCAGCCATTCCTTATTGTTGTGCTGAAACTGTCTTACCCTGCCTTACCCTACTTAGCATCGTTTCGTGGTGGACATTTTAATCCGGTATTTCCTTGTACTGCTCAATTTTACTGTGCACTATTTCTCAGTTGAGTGGTATTAAAAAGTTTGGAAATCTACTACTAAAACCCCATATTAATATTTATTAAATTTAATATTTATGCTGCCTCTGTTTACAATATTAATAAGATTTAATAACATAATCTTTGCTGTTCCTGTAAAAAGATGATGAAAAGCAGGTGACCTAACATCTTTCTGTAATTTATTTTCCTGTACAGCTTGCAAAGGTTTGTTCTTACCAGAAAAGGATTTAGAAAAGTCTGGCTTGACTTTTCACCGTTTTCATAAAATGCTCAATGTGATAGATGAGGTAAATGTGAACAATGAGGTCTGAAAGTAGACTTTTATTCTCCAGCAAATGGGCAAATCTGAACAGCTTTATTGCAGCACTCACTAAAAACAGTTTATGCCTTTAGTAACAGACCATATAAAATACGTATTTGCCATGTTAAGCACAGCTATCTGGATCTGTTGGGAACAGGCTACAAAGTCATCACTAATCTTGCTATAGCCTTTTTTATGAGAAATCCAAAGACTGATACTCCTTATTTCACACAGACTGCATTAGTATGTATGATTCCCCATTCTAGAGCTCATTTCTCCCACAGAGGAAGAGAACAGCCTGTGTTCTCTGTGTTCTAAACAGCAGTTTTAAATTAAAACTGAACAATGAAAATGAAATCCCTCAAAACTCCTTAACATGCACTGCATTTAGGATATTCCTGTGACATGGTAAGCTTCCTTCAGTATGTCATCAAGACCAGGCACCTAATCAAGAGTTTTCACATGCTGTCTGCTTTATATCCACGCTATTCTGGGATACTGAGTCTTTCTGTTGGATTTAAAACTGAGAAGTTTTCATTTTCCCTCCATGCAGAATGCAGAAGTTCCTGGAATCTCCCGTCATCTTCTGCTTGCCCAAAACTGTCATCATAGTCAAATGGTGTTTCAGGTATAGACAACTGTCCCAATGAGCTTCAGCTCAGGTATCAGCACCTCAGTGTTAGCAGCTTTTTTGGGGTATTATATCTAACTCATTCAACCATCAGGATGTTTTTAAGCTGGGGAAAAAAAAAAAGGGAGAAAAAAAAGAAAGACATCAGGAATGAAAATGTTGCTGTGAGGCAGTACTGCAGAGAGAGTTATTTGCCAATGCAAGGCAGGTATCTTTTAAATGAGCACCAGTAGTGAACTTAGGAATTGCAGGGCAATAAATATCCTGCAATGAACATTTTGCCCTAACATCTGCACATCCCAGATGTCAGCAGACATGCAAACCCAAGACCAGATTCTCAGTTTATACAACAGGCATAACTCCGTTTGCTTGAATGAAACAATGTATATTAACACCAACAAAAACCAAAAGAACACCAAGTTCTTTTGGAAGATATTTTAAGAAATGGTTTATTATTTAAATATGCAACATAAACCTTTCTCCTAACAGTCATAAACACAGATTGCCAGGAAGTTAGAAATCAGCCTCGTAACACAGCTATAGTACAAACTGCAATTATTCGTTGGCAAACTGTTTTAGCCCACTTTGGTTAGGTGGATAACCTTACCAAGGTTATTAATTGTTAATTGATTCATTGCCTGTTAATACTTATTTGTCACCCTTATTTTAAAAATGAACATTTTTCTTGTGCTAGTGAGGAACAGGAATAAAAGCCGCTCTGAGCTGCTTCAAGGAAGTGTATCAGAATGTGCAGAGTGGTTAGATTAGTGTGCAAAGCTCCGAATAAAATGCTCAAAGCAGTCATGTCCTTGGAATGAGAGAACAGCAGGTTTGGGCTCCTTAAAGAGAGGGAAAAGGCCGCTAGTGGAAGACAATATAAAATAGCTTAAATACATTGTACTCTATTGGTTCTTCTGCAAATATTTCACTGCGTTGATGATGGACAGATGATTTCGAGGGAGTGATTCATATCTTTAGCAGTCTGAATAGTCTTGAGATGCCCATCTCTCATTATAGGATATGGAGGGCTGGGTGCCCTAGCATGACATGAAATGGGCCTGTAACACCAGTGCTGTGAGCACATGCTAGAAGACAGCTGTTTGAGAAGTGCTTTGCCAAGAAACCTGCCCAAGGCTGTTCTGCTTACAAAGTACTTCCTCTCAGCAATTCAGAATTTGGGTTTGTGGCTGGTTGTTGTTTTGGCAGGAAGGGGCAGCATTTTATTAGATACCTACAAACATCACCTCCTATCTGTCTTCAGACTGTTATGACATAACGAAATCACTCTGTCAATTGACAGCACTCTACTAGAAGTTGCAGGAGTGTTACAGTAGTGCTCAAGAAAAACCCGTGAGGTTGGTGTCATTTTCAACTGTATTTGAAATTGCAACTACCCAGATAGGCACAATTAAGCTAAACATTATTACCTTAACCAGAAGCAGACACACCTCTTTTTTGCTTAGGGAAATGTTACTAAGATGTCCTCTAAGGTCAGGAAACTAAGGTTAGCAAACTAAGAGGCACAGAAGTTTCTGGAGGATTCCAAGCCACCCCACCCAAACAACTATTAATACAAGAAAAAGTAAATCCCAGGATTTTGCCTCCATATTTATGCAACACATATCTCCAGTATTCCCTTAAGTCAGAAGTGATTTTGTAGAGAACTGAGACAGCATTAATATAGTGGAGAAAAATTATTTCTCAAGCAGCTTATGAAAATGGCGAAATATAATTGCCTTAATGGCTGGTGCAGCTGCCTTACAGGAACTGCCTTCAGAGAATAAGTAATTTCATTGTTACTAAAATATTTATTTCCCTCCCCAAGCCTTCAGTTTGATTTTGTTTTTTTAAATAGGATTCTGCATTTGGTGTGCTTTGTTTTTCTTCAGCACTGTAGGTTCCATTTTTCAGAGGTAGGGTAGCAGGTCAGTTTTGTGTGAGGACTTGTTTGTGTCATGAGGAAAAAGAAGGAAAAAATTAGTTTTAGCAAATCCAGATCAAAGCAGAGTCAGGTTGCATATATGCGTATCAAGACAAAGTTCAAAGAGTCAGATCCATCAAATTATGCATAGCTATCTTGTTTATATGTGTGACTGTGTTACACACTTCTTTCCCATCCATCACCCACCGTTAAGTGAGACTGCAAACTTGCAAACGACTATAAACATGTTTAAATTTAGCATCCTGAGTCTTTTTTATCAAGACACATGGTTAAGTATGTGCAAGAACTGTGATATATGTATTACAGTATCACTGGGGCTTAAGACTGTCTTAAGTGCCTGCAAAGGGCCTCTCACAAGAAAATACTAAATACCACTTGAAGAAATACACTGCCCTGAGAAGCAGGTGCAGTCACGTCATGAGCAGAGCTCTCTTGGACCATCTTTAGTTCTATGGGTAGTCTGGACAGGAAGACCTCCTCTCCAATCCTTCCCACCACTTACTCTATGTTACTTACCATTTTTGTTTGATTGTTTGTTTAAGCTTTCACTTTTGATGCTAAAAAACAAAACAGGCTAGATCCAGCTGAATGAACAATAAAATGTGTGGCAGTCCACCTTAACAAATAATTGGCAAGCATGAATGTCAGTCCTACTCACAACGTTACATGGGTAGTCTGCTCCTGTGCCAGGCCTTGTGCCAGGCTGGAACCTAAATTTATAGCTATAAAAATGCATGGATAAATGTAGTATTTTGATGGGTTAAACAAATGCAAAGGCACTGGGAGTCTTGCACAGTCTTTCTGAAGTGAAACCCATGTCTAGCAAAGTGAGTCTGGTTGGCTTCCACCCCTCAACTCCTAAATACAGCTGATGTCAGGTTTTCCATGGGGGCATTTAAATTACTCTTACTGATACTTAAAATCACTTTTCTTTTAAAAGAAAACAAAAAATGAAAAATAAAACCCAACAATGACAACAATAAAAATGCTTTCCACCTTCCTTAAAAATAACCCAGCAAAATCCAGTGTGTTCAAAATAGAGGTTATCAAAGCAAGGGCACTTCTACATGGCTGTTGTCCTGATTTTCACAGCCTATAAAATAAGTAAGGATGAAGGAGATATTTATGATGATCACACTAAACACGAGTTTTGCTTGCTGTTTTGTTGATATTTACAAATACCTCCTAATGTTCAGACCCTGCAAAAAAATCAGGTTGTACTATTAGTTGTACAGCTGCCTAAAGTGACATGCATATTTACATGCAGGACCTAGAACTAGTTCCACTGAAATATCAAAATATAATTTCTGTCTTTTTTCTTATCTTATTTATGCCTTTGACAAAATATTGATAGAAGTGCTGCAAGCAGTAATCTGAATAGCTGCTAGCCTCTGAGCAGTGAGTGTAGCTGGGAGGGCTGCCTGCACGTACCAGGGTGGCAAGCACTGGCTCTCCAGAGTGGCCACTTCTTCCCTTTGGGCAGATTATCACATAATTCCTGTAATATGAGAAACGAATGGGATAAGGTATAACAGGATTTAAAACCCGTATTTCCAACCAAAAACGCTCAGACAATAAGTTAAAGAGCGTGAAACTAGTCTAATTGTATGTATAAGCAAAAAGACTATATACATCTATAAAGCTGTGTGGAGCAGCTGCATAAGTGTTTTCTTGTTTGTGTGTTAAAAATGTCCCACTGTGAAGGGTTTCTGGACCTTGTCTATAAATTCATCACCATGGAACAGTGTTCCTTAAGAGAGGACATGCTGGGAGTCATGAGGCTTCTCTTTATAGTACTAAACCTAGTTTCAAAATATTGTTTTGAACTCTCACACTAAAAAAACCCTGAACTTATCTGGAAACTATAAAAATGTGAACATTAAAAATCTGTTACAGCTAATGAAATAACACTTCATGCTGCAGGAACGTGTATACCTAATTTGCCATCACAGGTAATTGGACTGATCTCAGTAAGAAATGATGGTTCAGTAAATACCCTGTAATTTGAAGTATAGGTGGTACAAAATTGGAGCTGCACTTTTAAGTGTATAATTCTTAAAAACTCTATATTTCTGTGATATGGCTGATTAAGAACCAAATTTTTTCATGATAATTACTTCCCTCTCCCCCTGCCTCACACATTTGGTTACCATGTTCACTGAAAATGTCATTAAACTTTTCTCTTTTCTCTTTTTTTTTTTTTGTATTTATTTAAATAAATCTTTTTGAAAGCTGATTTAAAGAAAACCCATTGTATAATTACACATCCAAAATTCCAACATTTCCAAATTTTCCAAAACATTTTATTGCACAAAACCTGACAATGCTAAATGAAAAGCCCATTTGGTGGGATTTGTGTATACTGGTCCCTCAACGATGTAGATTGCTTACAGTGTGTACTCCTGTTGGCATCTTGCACCTTGCATCCTTCTGCAGCTTTGAAGTCTGTGGATCCTGTCCTCATGCAAAACTATGGAGAGCCATGTCCTGTTTGTTCTTTATTTGTATGGTGACATTAAAGATGTTCTTTCCATGAATTAGAATACAAAATCACTCCGTGGAAGCAAACTAGGTAGTATGTTATGACTGAATAGTTTAGGGAAACTTAACATGCTACCAACATCTCGATGCAACATTATTTCATGCCATAACATTTTTTTATTCCATAAGTATTTTCATCTTTCTTGCCGTAACTTGCATAAATGAATAAATGCATAGAAACCACTAATGATAAGCCCTAAATTAAAACTAAGCTCACCATCTCGACGTTGACTTTTAAAATATGTATGAGGCAATTCCTCTGATCTCATTTTTATACACTTACAAACTCATACACTCACCAGTTATTTGTGTTTCTGTGCCAAGTACAGTAATGAGTACAGACTTCCTCCTGCTAATGCTGAAATCCTTTATACATTCATGAAAGCTTGAGGATCAAGGTCTTAAATTGAGCTCAAGAGATTGCCTATCAGGAATAACCAAATACTTCTTCTAGACTTTGTCCCATTCAGCAGCAGAAATTGGTTCATGCGTTTATCCCTCATTCTATATGCTTTACAAAAATACAAAGAATTTTTTATCTCCGATTTTTTTTTTCTCAAGTTATTTATTCAAGGAAGGCCCTAGGCATTGTGTGAAGTTGAAAAAAAGACGCAAAGGAGTAGCTCCAAATAATAAAGCACCCTTATTACATTTTTTAAAAGACAAAAATTGTAGCTTAACATTGCTTACCTTCTAAGTGCATATTTGTTTTGATTTTTTAGGTTCGAGATTTACTAGAAAAGCCAATGCCATGTCCACATGGTGTGGCAGTGTTTTGGCTTTAATAAAAGTAAAGTTGTCAAGGAATGGTGGGGTTTAAATTTCTGAGAAAGAATGTAGTTTTCAGGTGACCAGGCAGAAATGAGTATTTTGATTTTCCCACCATGAGTGAGTGCATCATGAGCAATGGCATTTATTGTCTTTCCGAGGTATTTCAGGACCTGCTGGGCAACTGATGCCTTCGTCTGGTTTCATTCAGTACAATCTTTGATAACTTGTGGGGAAAATGTAACCATTAGAACAAATAAATTGGTCTTCTACCTTGTGTGTGTGTGTGTCTGTAATAGAAAATGGGGTTTGAAGAATGCTGGCCCATTTCTCAGCATTGTACATGTCTGAGTGTATCTGTTTCTCTCTACTAAGATCAAAGGCAAGCAGAGGAAACTGAGAGCCATGTAACAAGTCAAACTTGTGGGCCACTGGAGTTTTGATATCTTTCTAGGCTTACAGATGATCTCTTACAGTGCTTGTGACACCACTGAAGTTTATGGTGTAAATGCTTCAAGACTTACAAGAGTTGCAGAATTTTGTTCTTTAGCTTCTGTAAAAGGTGTATTTACTGCTTTCCATCTGTGGCCCCTCCATTGCTCCATTACCATAGCCATCTGGAAGCTTAAAGTCATGAATTTATTTATTGTCTCAATACCCCCACAAGTTTAAAAGATGCTGTCATCCCCATTTATGGTGGGAGAGCTTAGCTGTGTTTACACAGTCAGCTAAACACAGCTTTAAGTCTAAGCTTGTCCATTATTCTTTACAGGCAAGTGTGCCCCCAGCTGCAGAGTCAGGCTGATTGCCATGCTTTTGCAAGTACCAGTGCTTCAAGCACATCCAACAGGACAGAGCCCAGACTCTTGCTCAGGCCATTGGAACAGATGGGGCAGAGAGGGACCAAACAAACCTGTCTACCAGCAAATATCTCTAACCACACAGTATGTGGTTTTTACAGCTGAAAGGCAGCCAGGGATGTGGATATTAAGCATATGGAGCTCAGTATAAGAAACCTTCAGGCAAGCTAGCACCTAACCTCACTTGTAGATTACCTGTGATGGTTTTCCGAAGGTCATAAAGGAAATTGCTGTGTGAGGCTAATGTAGACCTCTAATACTGAACTATTTACCCCTTCAGCCTTCTGCTCTTCATACCTAAATTCTGTAACAGGGACTGTAGTCATAGGACAAGGGGTAACGGGTTAAAACTTAAACAGGGGGAAGTTTAGATTGGATATGAGGAAGAAATTCTTTACTGTGAGGGTGGTGAGGCACTGGAATGGGTTGCCCAAGG
>JBCJKH010021914.1:0-31394 GCA_039877255.1 Loriculus beryllinus
GTAAATGTTGATTACTGCTATTTAGTGGGAGGTGACCCTGCCCATGGCAGAGGGGTTGGAAATAGATGATCCTAAGGTCCTTTCTAACCCTAACTATTCTATGATTCTATGATTACAATTCATCACAACACAGACCGTGCCTACCAAAATGGTGTCTGGGCTTGCGTGATTGCTCTTGGTGCTCCAAATGGCAGTGCAGATGTGATGCTCTGCAGTCTGTGCTTTAAAGCACTCCATAACATGGTGGAAGTGCTGATACTTCATGCCAATGCCGGTTAGCCCATTTGACCCCTCACTCCTGTGTGTATTGAGCTACTTTGATATTTTCCTTGCTTATCCGTCCCATGTCACATACCATCTTCCACTGCTACTGTTCTCTATCTCATTAAACTCTGGAGGAGAGGCAAATCGCTATACCTATCCTGGAAATCTTTCCCTGGTAAATCCTTAAAGAGGCCAAAATTTAAAGTAAATAACTTGTGTTAAATGATGAAATGTTTTCATGCACAGGAACCAGAGCCCAGAGGCAAGTAATTTCTAGTCATATGGTTTGACCATTTTTCTGAATCCTGATAATCTTAATCCTGCTCCATCCTTTGCTACATCTGTGATGACAAGGGCTGCCAGCAGAAGTGGTGAGGATTTCTGTTCTTGCATGTGTTGATGCAAATTACCATGGCATCACCAAGGCTGACTGCAGAGTTTGGCATACAGCTGGCAGATGCTTGAAGCCAACAGAAATCCTGCAGTTTTCATCTAGTTGATGTTAATGTAATTTTCAAAGGTAATTTGTTCTTGAGGAAGACTGAAAGGGAAGCTATGCCATGGGATGGATGAGAAAGGATGGAGAGGAGCCACTTGAAATTTCTGGCTTGTATTTATTCTCTCAAACATACTTGATACAAATATGTTGTTTCCTAGACAACTTTGTCAGAGGGCATCTGGTTCAGAGGCATTGGGCCCACTCCTGACTTTGCCAGATTCCCTCCTTGGAGGGAATACCGGTAACTGATTTATATTTGAAGCCAGTGTAACAATGCAGTTGCCGTGGCTCTCCATGAGAAATCTGCCCTGGTGAGATCCGGGAGCCACACTGTACCTACCAATTTGATCCTACTTCTGGCACTTGCATGCCGCCAGAAATTGTAGTGGCTGGAGGAATGAGGAGAGGATTTGGAACTCGTGAGGGCCATCTGGGCAAGGTCAAAAGCATTCATAGCAGGAAGCTGCTGCAGTACCTAACTGGGGAAGGGAGAGTCTTACACAGCAAAAAATCTCTCTAGCGATAGCCAGACAGCTGCAGGCAGGGCACAGGCTGAGTATTTGCCCTCAGAGGTCGGTTACACAGTGACTGGACATGATCTCCAAGTGGTCATTAGATACACCACTATCTCTTCTAAAGCAACTGTCACAGTTTGTGTTCCTCCATGAAAAGCTTTGCGGGCTGGCAGGGACAAGCTCTGCTCCGTGTAGGCTGTGGGGACTTGCCCGGCACGCATCTCGAGCCAGCTGGAGGTGGTGATGCTGGGCTGGTGCCAGTCCTCAGCCCCATGGCAGCACCATCACAGTGGTTCCCACTCAACATTTTTTCTTTTATTTGGATGAAATTATGGCTAAAAACTTGAAGGAAAGCATTAACTTCAATTTATTATTCCTCTTAAGGCAGTTAAATATTCCATTAAATGTAAGGTAAGGCATAATACAGGAGGTGAATGATAGAAGATTAATGGCCCAGTTTAAAGGTACACATTAAGTCATTTTATTTCAGCAGCATGGAGTGAGAAGTCTCTGATTGAACTAAGTCCACGTAAGGGGAAAAAAATATGAAGCTTATAAAGGAAAATGTTTTTCACTGTTAAGCAAACCAGATTAAAGTCTGAGACACACTGCATTTTTCAAGAGAGCCATTAAGTTTATTGTGCCACTTAATATTTGTCTGAACTGGTACCCAGCCACCTCATCCAAGGTCATTGCAGTAACTGCACTGGAAATGGGTCTAAATTTCTGTTCAAGATTTCATATTATAAGTGCTTTGCTTGAACTTTCCAGTGCAAGGGATTCAGGAAACTATAAATCCTTGCTTCTACTTCTGGTTGATCATTTAATGAGGTGAATTGCTGTTGCTCTTTGTCAGTGATTTATTACAACCACAGTTAGATGAGGTCCCTTTGGGTGACCAAGGAAAGGCACGAACACCGCGCTGAGGATGCCCATAGAGGGTACAGATGAGCAGGTTTGGGCCTACGGTGTGGGCTCCCTGCATGGGGTGGGTCTGGAGCTCAGCTCGTTGCGTAGGTTCCTTAAGGCAGTAGGGAAAGCAGGGCTCTCCCCTGACATTAGACATGAACAGCTGAGGAATTGTTACCTAGATGTTTGTGTTTCCCTGTTTCAGCTCTGGAGGGAGCCAAGCCACCCAGCTTTCCCTACTGATGGACTTTTCTTTTCCAGGGCTGAATTCAGTGAGCCCAAAACACAACGTGTCTAGACCAGGGGAATGATAATCTAGTTTAAAAGGGTTATGGCAAAACATGCAGCAGTGAATTTGCATGAAAGATCTATGAAATCATTCTACTTAGAGTGCGTTATCCTCTAAAACAAATATATTTTTGTAAACAAGCTTTCTGTTGGAACAGTGTGTTAGAGTGGGCTTTTCTTTTTCCCTTATAAATCTCTACAGTGTTTTGTGTTTATAGGCTGTGAAACTAGGAAGGACAAGTGCTTTTTGAGGTATTTTCCTCCTGTATGGCAAAGCTGGGTGGCATTTCAATAACATGTTGTTATTAAACACTTGGAGAACACAGTGACTTATAGGGAATTATGGAGGTAGTGGAGGTAAACTTCTATTGCTATGTACTGTTGAGCTTGATTTACCAAAAAATGTTGATTTTTAAATAACAGCTTTCGGCTGTGAAACCATGATTTTCTGTTAAATAGGCTTTAGAACATTCGTGAAATATGAAATATACATGTCATACTCTGCTGCCAGTAGGTTCTACACTACAAGCTTTATTTTAGTAGCAGAGTAGAGCATATTTACTCCAAGCCCTAAATTGAGCACAGAATCTGCAGTAAAAATATTTCTGAATGTTCCAGCAATAAACAAAGCGACAGAAGAAAAAGTGAAACAAGAGTCCATGGTGGTGTATTGGGGTTTTGTCATCAAGGCAAATACACTGATAGAAAGCAGTTCAAGCTATTCCTGGTTTCTTCTTTATTAACATTAGAGTAAGCAAAGGAAGGCCTTGGAGAGCTCCAGCTAGAGCATCTGGCCATGCAGCTTCTCAGGAAGCACAAAGACCCACAAAAAAGTAAAGCAAAAGAGGTCTTTGTCAATGGCATTTTAAAAAGAAACAGTGATTTCCGGAGGCATTTGGGAGATTTTTTGTTTTCTAACTCCTGTGTGAATTACAGAGTTGTCTTGGCCTGCCTTGGGTTATCCCATGTGCAGCTCATGCCTGCAGATAACGCAAATTAACATAGCCTACACACCTTACATGGCAGAATGCAGCAGAAACACGTGTGCCATGTGGAATTAGGACACACTTAGATTTGACCATTCGTTATAGAGGATTTACATATGGTACATGGGTTTCCTTTCAGGAAATTCTTAAAGAAACCAGCATTGCATAAATCATACAAATATCACACTTAATGTGAAGTTGGTTTGGACTGTGAGCTATAACTTTTAGAGTTCCTAGGGTTCTCTTTCCTTAGGGATCATTTCAGACTGTTTCTTTGATCTGTATACCTCAAAGGTAAAGACAGTCATTATCAATATAGAGGTAGTTAAATGGGAGCATATCGTCATCAAAAGCCAAAGGTTCAAAGATGTTTTCAAGTTCACATAAATACTAAATGTCATTTTTAAATTGCCAAAGCCAGAAAAGACCAAAGACAACTTGAAACCAACCTGATTTAGCCTGTTGCTCTCTTGGTGTAACACCAGATATTAAAGCTCCTAATTGAAAATTAGAGAAGTACCCACATCCAGTTAATTCTGTAGGAGCCTAGCTTTAGTAGTGTAGTGATAGTTCTCACTGCAAACTTCTTGGATTACATTCCTCAGCAAACCTAGGCAAAGGAAAACTTCATTTCTGGATTCGTATCAGTCTTGGGCAGAAGCAAAGACTGAAGACAACCAAGTCCTTATGATTACTCAGTAATCATGTCTTGGTTTGTCTTCAGTCTTTGCCAAAAGGCTTTGTTGAGCATCTGCTATCCAAAGGTTCACCTTATGTTGTACAACAAAATAACCCTAAAACAGGCACGATAGAATTCTGCGTATCAAGTAACAAAAAAAGTATGAAAAAGTCAATCTTACAGAGAATCTTTGAACCAACAATCTTGAGTCAGTTGCTATAGGCATTTTTTTTTTTTTTGCTTCGTTCTAGGAAGAATACTCTTTAATGTTAAACCTTTTAGCTAAATCCTGAGAATGAAATTTTTACTGTAAACTAGACAGGATAGTAAGGGAATGAAAAAGTTAGTTTATGGATATTCCCCACTAGAGTGACCAAGGTCATGAATATGCAAAAGAGATTTCAACAGATTTCTGTACAGATATATGGAAGCTGAAGATAGTTAGTCCCTCAGTGACAGTAATGTCTCAAAGTACATTTTGTCCCCTAAATTTATTTATTTGCTATTAACAATAAGTCAGTGGAAGCTTTCATATTTTATCAGAGTCATTTGAGTTTAAACTTCCCAAGAGAAACACAGAGAGAGAGAGTTTAAGCATTTTTCATCAGTAAAATAGTGTGGGTTTTAACACTTTAAAAATATGGTATATATCTTCTGTTATCTGTACATTTCTGTACATAAGATCTGTGAATTTTTACTCACCAATGCATTTACTTTGGAAGTGGTGAATGATGGTAATTTTATTCCAAGGATACTGGAACTGGGATTTCCGTTCTGCCAAATTTCACAAAGATTTTGGGTAGGATTCACGTAGTGATCTGGACCTTGATGTTTCAAATTTTGTATGCTGAGGTGCCTCTGAAGAAAGGCTCATTTTTTACACAGTAGTTATTTTGTATGGGTATGTGCATGATTGTGCACACAGTTTTAACCTTGTCTGTAATTGACTGAAGCTTTAGGTGAGCAAAGTCTCCAAGTCCTGGGGCAGTTTTAGCACACACTGTAACTGCTAATTCTGAACAGTATTTAGTTTCTCTAGTTTTTAGCCACACAGTTAAATCTGAAATTAGCCTGTTTCAGTGGACGAGTGGCTGAAACCTAAATGGCAGAAGCATAAGAGATTAAATGATTGACTCTTTCTTTCCCTCTCTTGCTCTCACAGACACAAGGTCTGTATCGAAGGACCAAAGTTTAAAGCTTTGGATATATTTAGCACTTAATTACATTTTCTTTAATTACTTGGCATCAACTAAATGCAACCTCATTAATTTCTAGCATTGTTCTGGTAAGCCAGCAGATATGTTTATATTAACTGGCCCTCTGAGGGACATCTCAATAACATGACTATGTCTGGTGTTTGCAATGACATAGAACCCAGGCAAATAATGAAGAAGGTAGTTTATAATCTCAGACTCTAAATCCTCAGATTATTTATACCTGAGTAATATCACAGAGCAAAAAAACTAATTGCATTCCTAAAATTTTGTGACACTGGAGCCTCTACCATAAAGTCATTTAGGATTCACAAAACTATGGCTGAAGTGGGAATTCATCTAAAAAGGTTTTTTGCCTTTGACTGACTTGAAATCAATGCAGAGTTTTCTGTTGATTTCAAATGAAGTGGAGCTGGGCCCTCTAAATAGAAATGTTTGTTAATGAAAAATGTGAGGTGTAACAAGTCTTCAAGTTTAATCAACCCTTTAATTAAACGAATCATTTGGCTTCTTTTTATTACTTTACCTTCACACTCTCACTTCCTGCTCCTAATCATATAACCAGCAAAACCTTTGCATTTTAATAATCCTACCTTCAAGCTTTCTTTGTAATTCATTGGTGTAATTTGTCTGTCATAGAGGGAAACATTGGACCTTCAGATATGCAGGTTATTTTGAAATTCTTCTCAGAGAGTAGCTATTACAAAGTATGTAGGATGCCAGTTATTCCCGAATTCAATGGATTGATTGTCTGGGGATTGATTAGTCATCAGCTCACCTTTGGGAATAGTTAAGAAGTACTGCAGCTAGTAGATAAAAGTGTTCATTTTGTAGTGTTTAAAGAACATAAGGGAATTGTTTCATTGACCCTGTGGATATATTGTGATAGGGTCTTTTTTTCTGAAAGTCTGGTTTAAGGTTAGTTGGTTTTATTTAAGCAGACTGCAAGATGGGCTTGTGATCAGAATAAGAGCTAGACTGTCATTACACCAAGACCATGCTGCTTGGGTCTGTCACTTGTTTGCTGCGTGAGTTCAGGAAACATGTCTGGCAGTCTCAGCTCAGCCATTTCAATTAATCCATCTCGCTAAAGACGAACTGATGAAAGTACCATGGAAGAGTGCTTCCATATGCAAATATGGTCATTGGGAAAAAAAGAGGCTTCTTGCTCCCGGCTAGCTGTATCGCGTATGATCTGGGACCCATCTCTCTTCTCCTCAAGTGAATATCCTGTGCTGAAGCAGCATCCTTTAGCACTCATATTTTGCTCTAAGAATCTGACTTTCTATGATGAGGCATGGGCATTTATACCGGGCACAGTGCCACCCTGGTCCCCAGGTGTGTGTCCCAACTCCTGGCAGCTAGTGAATGCCGCACCATGTTCCTGTGACTCAAGAAAGCTTTCCCATTGACTGATAGTATACTTTTAGAGTTCATTTCACAGCCACAGGAGGAGAATTCTGATGGTAGATCTATCTAGGATGCCCTCTTACCTGCTGGGCTGAGAGCAGCCTCCAACTAGTTTGTGAATTGAGGCCTGCTTTACCTGCCTTAAAAAGAGGTGGTTCTGGGCATGGCCATCACCACGCAGGTAGGAATAGTTTTGGTGAAACGCAGGCTCTAAGGATTGGAAACAACAGTCCATGGTTAGGGCACCTGAATGTAACATCAGATATGATCAGGGCTGTTAGGGTCTACTGTGCTTTTGTTATTCCAGTCCATAGTCATAAACCATTACAAATATCCAAGTACGGAAGAGTCTGTAGTTGTATACCAATCTGGGCAGAAAATACGCACTCTGTTTGCAACCCAGCAGGTATCCTGCTGACTAGCTAGCAAAATTAATTGCAACTAACTGGCATATTTCCAAACAAACACTGTTCATCCCTTCATTATCACAAATCTCTGCTGTCGCTTCTTAATCAGCTCTTCATTCGTAATGCTACTACTTGTATTTGTTTACATTTCTAGAGTGATTGATGTAAACACACTTTATGCTCAGTGGTTATTTTGCATGAAGATTAAAATTGCAGCAAGCAGTTTGTAATATTGTGAATCTTGACTGAAAAGGATCTCAAAAGACAAAATTCTGTAGCAGGACTGGGAACTTGAAATCGTAGAATCAACGAGGTTGGAAGAGACCTGTAAGTTCAAGTCCAACCATTACCCCAGCACTGCTAAGACCATCACTAGTCCATGTCACTACAGGCTTCATCTACATGTTATTTGGACAATTCCAGGGACGGTGATTCCAGCACTGCCCTGGGCATCCTGTTCAGTGCCTGAGCACCCCCTCAGTGAAGAAGTCGTTCCTAATCTCCAGTCTAAACCTCCTTTGGTGCAGCTTGAGGCTGTTTCCTCTTATGCTGTTGCTTGTTACTTGGGAAAAGAGACCGACCTCCACCTCATTCCATCTTCCTGTCAGGTAAACTGTAAAGAGCAGTAAGGTACCCCTGAACCTTCTCTTCTCCTTACTGAACCCCCCCAGGTCTCTCAGCTTCCCCCTCACACTTGTGCACCAGGCCCTTCACCAGTTCCGTTGTCTTTCTCTGGCTACCCCAACACCTCAATGTCTCTGTTGTAGTGAGGACCCCAGAACTGAACATAGGATTTGAGCTGTGGCCTCCCCAGTGCCTGGTGCAGGGGAAGTAAAACATCGTCCAAGTATCCTTTTCTCTGCCTAGTTCCTTGGAACTAAATTTGAACCAAATTTTCCTGTTTTTTTTCAAGGGCCGGCATTACTGAAATTGTTCTGCTTTCTACATATGAAAGTAAATTTGTCCTGCTGCCCTGGTTTCACCTGGGATTAGAGTTAACTTTTTGCCTAGTAGCTGGTACAGTGCTGCATTTTTGTCTTTATTTTGAGAGTAATTTTGATAATACAGCAGTGTTCTTGCTAAGTAGTGATTACTCTAAACCAAGGACTTTTCAGTCTCTCATGCTCTGCCCTTGAAGAGGCACATAAGAAGCCAGGATGGAGCAGAACCAGGACTAGCTGGCCTGAACTAGCCAAAGGTATGTTTCATACCGTAGCAAATCATGTTCAGTAATGAAACGGGGGGGAGTTGGCCAGAAGCCACCAGCTGCTGCTCAGGTTGGAGCTGGTCAGAGAGTGGTACTTAGTTGCCAGGTGGGGTTACACCTTTTTAGGCTGTAGAAGGAAAACTAAGGGAGTCTTCTCCATGACCAAGCAAGAAAGCAAGGCAATGACAGGAAATTAACTGCTGGCATTTTACCATGCTTCGGTTGTTTCCCTGTACTTATTAATTGTCAAACAGGCAAATTCCTGTTGTTACTTGTATTATCAAGCTAATGGCAAGGAATTCTTCCATGTGTCATCCAAATAATGAACACAAAACCCTCTATCTAAAGACCTGGGATATGATGCATGTATTTTATTTAATGCCGTCTTTTTCAATTGTTTTGTTATTTATTTCTTAATTTAGTAACTTCTAGTTAAATTAAACCCCTCATTTTTCCAGTTAATTACTTACTTTTATTTTAGAGTTTTTGGCTTCTTTCCTCTTTATTTCCAAAATCCATATGGGCCTATGTGAGGAAAACCGCTGGACCAGTAGCTCTTCAGGAATCGCTGTTCCAGTCAAATTCCCCAAATTAACCAATTTTAACCTGCAGATCCACAGAATGGTAATAGTGTTAACTTACGCAAATGTTGAGGCATTTGCTTGGTGAGTGCTGAGACTTCATTCATTACTCTTTGTCAAATATGCTTATATTCTATATGTGTCACGGTAATTAAAGCGTCTGTGCTGGGGAAGGGGATAAGTAAGGGTGACTGAAGAGACTGGTACTGAATAAGTCAGGAAACAGAGCTGTGTTTTGTTGCCGTCACCTTTAATATACTCAGAACCTCTGATACGGCCTAATCTGTTAACGTAAATTGAAGAAAGTCATGATAGCAAAAATGAATAAGGAAGAAGTGCACCAGGAGGCAGAAGTATAATTAAAAAAGCTCCCTTTATCTAAAAAATTTCATTAAAAAAAAGGAACCACTCAAACACAGAAAGATATATAGGACATAAGTTTTAATTAAAAGTGCAGCTGCTGCTTTGCAATCTCAGCGTAGAGCACACATTTCCCTCTTCCAAACAGCTACTGTCTGGCTTGAATGTTTAACATTTGAGAACACCTCCAGGCCTGATGCTACCACAGAACTTCACAATGAAATATAAAGCATAGGTTCTGGTTCTTTGCCACATCCAGGACAATACTGAGCCAACACGTGAGATTACAGCAATGCCAACACAGAATCTGGAATGGGTTTTGGAGGCGTTCCCAGTTGGGACAGGATCTTGAATTTAAGCTAATGCAAAGCCATGTAGAACTTTAAATGCACTAATTCACTATATAACAGAAACAGAGTTGTTTTCTTAAACTGACTCTTCCTGAGTGAATTTGAATCAAATCCTTCTGGAATAAGCAGGTTTACAGCATTTTCTTGGAGAATCATAGAATGGTTAGGGTTGGAAGGGACCTTAAGGTCATCTGGTTCCAGCGTTCAACAAATGTAGGAAGGCAGGGGTAAGACTATGGAAAGACATGGGGACTATTTCCAAAATAAGTTAAGTTTTGGTGTAAGACTAAGGCTACTTTGAAGTAGAAACTTTCTAAGTAACAAGCCCATTGGTGCTGGGAAAACCCGCTGAGTCTTAACCCAACTCTGTGAGCATCCTCTTCTGGTACAGTAAAAATATTTGCAGGCCTCAGTCATTTTAGACAAAGGTTTCTGATATTAGCAAGGCATGGTTTCTCCCAGCTCTCCTTGTCATATTTGCTCCACTAGACAAGGTTTTATTTATTTCTCTTACCTGTAGCTTGAGAGTCTCACAAAACCAGGTGACATCTGGTCATTGATTCTTTAAAGAATAAGCTTCTCTTCCCAGAGATCACCCATCTCATGCCAAAAATCACTCATCAGTACAATTAAGGACTTTGAGAAGTTACGTTGTAGGAATTAGCATCTTTCAGAAGCTTTGCACACAATAGGCCTCATGCTGATCTTTCCATAGGGATGGCGCTTGCCCGTGGGTGTTTCACAGCTGCAAACCTTAGGAACTTGACAAAATACTGAAGCAGCTGCAAAATTGTAGGGGTTCAGATTGGATCAAGATGAGCTTTACCTTTTTTGTTACTTTTGCACTTTAAAATTAGTCCCTTCTCTCATTCCAGATCATCTGCATAAGGCACAGGCAGAGCATTGATGCTATTGGTGCTTTGCTAGAAACTTGCTTAGGGTGGATCAAAGGTGTTTTGAAATACTTTCAAATGTGTGTTTTGTATTTATTTATTTATTTTAATGCTGTTTATTATTTTTCCCCGTCCTCAGTTTTTGCAGAGCAGACCTGTCACAAATGTCCTTCATAAATCCTCATGGACGGTTTCTCACGTAAATTTGAGCCAAAGAATTGTTAAGAAAATATTAAAGTAATTTCGATTTCTGCCAAGGATCTTGACCTTCCCTCTTCATAAACAGCACAAACATGTCAAGGAAAACTCCAGAATAACGGCACTATGTTAAAAACCATATTGCTTGCTGCCTATGGGCAATCTTCATGGGATGAAAATTAATCATATCTCCCTGTTATACCTTAGCAAATTTTTCACAGTGAGAGCCAAGGTTAGTGTTCACTGGTCCTGCAGTGAAGTCTGTCTCCCTGGCACTTAGCCAGACAGAGACAGTGGGAAAGCGAAAAAGAGGTAAACCAGCCTAATTCAGTAAAATTCAGGAGTTTCCTCCCCACAGTAGTCTCTGCAGGACCCAAAAGGTGCTATGACATTCTCTTCAATGAACGCCTTGCTGGCATGCCGTGATAGTGTCACAAGGACTCCCAGGGTTCATGCCTGTGGCTGCTGGGGACGACTGTCAGTGCCCAGGGTAATAAAAGCTTCCAAAAAGACAGAAAGAAGTGTTTTATAAAATTGGGATCCATAATTAATGAAAGAATAAGCTTGCCATTCTCATATTCTGATCAGTTCTTTACCCTTACTTGCCCTCCTGTTTGAAATGGCAAGCACTTTTGTGCACCTTAGGCATTTTTTTTACACTCACCTGAGCCGCAGTGCTGTTCCTGATGCTGTTTTGGCACCTCAGAGCATCACCTGTGTGGGGCTGTTAGGAACTAGTTTATAGCATTTTCTCAGAGCACAGTCCTATTGTCACACCTTGAGTGAAAGACCAGATTTTATTTGGACTTATATTTCCTCCATGCAGAGTACTGTATACTGCATGTCAGTCTGGGAGGTAATCCTTTGAGGATGTTGTGTAAGCATCAGAGATAGCAGCTTTTTTCTTTCTCTATTAGTCTCCAGTGTACAGTGCATTATATGAAGTTCTCCAAATCATGGCTTAATATAAGTCCCAGTTATGTTTGTGTCTTCATATCTGGGACAGTAAACCTAATTTAATCGAATTTATCTTTTCTGGTTGATCTAAGGAGCTTCAAAAATGAGTGTTGGCAAATACATTCACAGAAAGAAAGTAATAAAAGTTAATTTTGTTGTTAACAAATATCACTGTTGGTGAACAAGGATTTATGGAGGTCATTTGGGAATCTGATATGTATTATTTCATTGCTACAGTAGTTTGATAGGGATCTTCCTGGTTTAAAGTTCCTATTCTGTCTGAGCTTTGTAGCAGTCATTTATTATTAAACTGCAAGTAAAAGCATGCAGTATGATATCGAATGAACATTTTTAGCTGAAACAAAGTAGTGCAAGTACAGGGGCTGACAGTGCCATAGATGATGGCAAGGAAAAATATACCAGTGCTGTAGCTGCTGCACAAAATAACCATGGCGCTGAGACGCTTGCTTCAAGGCCCTTGAATGCAATTGCTGGGAGTCTCCGTACCCCACACTGGCTCCCAACTCCAACCCCTGTGCAGGAATTGCCTTGCAGTTCAAGTCTTTTCCCAGTCATAACTGGGATAACTGTGAAAAAAAAATTGCCATTTCCCCACTGTTTGTTTTTTTCCTTGAGCTGCTGCCACAAAAGCTCTGAGCAAACTCTGACTCAAAGAAGGATTAATAC
Organism: Loriculus beryllinus; assembly: GCA_039877255.1. Lineage (NCBI taxonomy): Eukaryota > Metazoa > Chordata > Aves > Psittaciformes > Psittacidae > Loriculus > Loriculus beryllinus. The sequence goes on from JBCJKH010021914.1 coordinate 12,405, forward strand.
TGAGGCTTCCTGAAAATCACAGTCTGCTCATTGCATGTACCAAAGTATGGATGGCAGGTTGAGCATTGCTATGGTGAATTGTAAGTGCTGCTTGCAAGGGGCTTTGCTTCTGAATTTCCAGCTGTTTGAGTTGTGGTTTAAGTTCCATCTCTGCAAATTATAAAGCTCCTATCAAACTGTGAATCATTGCTTTTATTGGTACAGGTCTCATGTCCGAGGTATTTTTCTTTATAGGTGAATGCTGTATAATTAGACAATCTGTATGGCAGCTGAGTTATGATACTTGAAAGTGTTTGCAGTATCTGCATGAATAAGCTAATGACTTTCATGAAAAATGAAAAATCATCAGTCAGATATTGCAGTAGTCAGAGTCTTTACAATAATGGTAATCAATAATAAACACAGATAGACAGGTAGATGCTTTTCAACAAGTTTGTATTGTTGATCATGAAAGTCTGCTTACTAATCATGAACTGCAGCTACCTCACAATCTGATTTTATACCTTCATGCTATTATATGAGGATATCAGTCTTCAGAAGTATTGAAAATATTGTCTTCTGGTGTAAAGAGTGCTTATCTGACATCTAGCTGGATCTTCTTATTCCTTGGTTTAAATTTAGCAGTAACGACCACATCCAGCATTTGCCCAAATGAAGGGTCTCTTCACACTGAGTTTCATAAGAACCTAAAAAAAATAGGCAGACCGCAAAATGAGACAGATACGAAGTTACGTTATGCAGGAACCCAACATGTTTAATCTTAATTATTCAAATACTTACTCCCTGTGGAGATGGTTTTGAAGTATGTGCCTGCAGCAGATTAGCATGGTTACCAAACACTGCTCACGCCGCTTGGAGGTGGTCACAACCCAAAACTTCAGGCAAAAACTCCTGAAAACAGTGTTCAAGTACAGAAGTTTGAAATCTTTGGTCACAGGTTTGTGATTTTCCTTCTTAATAACGGGATCAACTCTCAAATCAAATCTGTGCTTTAAGCCTTGAAAAATTGTGTTCAGGAAGTCTCTACCTATTTTGTTGTTCTTATTTTGGTAAATCCAAGTCTATTAAACACTCTTGAGTTTGTTAGAACTAACTTTTGTGCAGTAAAAATGCTATCCATCAGCTGTGTCTTGTAATCTACACTCAGCTTTTTTTTGTGCCTACCCAAACAGATTAATCACAGAGATAGCTGAAGTTGTCACGTAGTTATTGTGTGACTATCGCTGTATCTTTTATTTTCTTTTTCTTTCATTTAAAGAAAATATTACTTGAATGATGGCAAAAGTGACTGCACACTGAACTGAATGAAAGTGAAGTTTAAATCAGAGGCCAATAACTTTGTTCAGGTGGATATGTTAATGACTTGACACTCATGCTAATGTTAATTAGATTATTCTGAAAGAGTTTCTAACAGTTGGCACACTTGGTCAGTGTATGAACACCAGTGTTTATCTCCTTGGTAGTTTCCTGATCTTTCAGTATGAATAATTGAAACATTTTCGTACAGGAAGCTCAGTATTTCATCTCAGGCCAAACGTAACGCATTTCATTTTGTTTTTTAGGCAGAAATGCAGCAATACATCAAAATAATGAGAGTTTGTAAATCCATGGATATGGTTCTATGATTACAGCTGAAGGTATTTGTAGGAAGAAAGCCTTGCCATCTTTTTTGTGCTGTCTTATTAAATGGGTCCTTCTAAACATTTTCCATCTAGGCTCTTCTTTTGTTTAAAGCTACTGAATCAGCTAATTCATCATTTATATGCTACAAAGATGCAGAACTGTGATCAACAGAAATTGAGGGCACACAGTATCTTTTAAATGCCTATAGACCCTCTATGTATTGTATACAGAATTTGCCTATTTCAGAAGGGACTCTCAAGTGATCAACCAAAATGATATATGTGTATTTTTTATCTTTCTCAGCAGTTTTCAGTACTTGTCAGACAGTAAGGCCTGAATTTTACTGTTTAAAGTTCAGACCCCACCAATATTTACCACATTGCAATCATGTTAAGTTTTTTCACACTTCATTTGAATATAGTTTTTCTTCCTTGAGAGCTCTCTGCCAGTCCTGAGGGGTTCATTTTCTGTAGCCTACTTATTAAGTACGGATATAAAATGCTTGTGCTGATAGGTAGCAATCAGCAGGTCAGATTTATAAATAGGGGTGAAATGGAGATGTTTTAACCCAATTGAAAGGTCTCTTGGATTTGACACAAAAAAGGTAGAAAAAGCCTCTCTGGTCACACAGTCTTGAGTGGGGTGACCTCTTTCATCTGCAGTATTACCTGCAGTAAAGGCTGTTTTTAGTGGGTCTTTTTATAACACTATAATTCTGTGCTTAAAACCATTAATGGCTTGTAAATCTCACACAGTTGGCAGCAGATTTTCTCCTTTCCTGATAATACTCCCTCAGGCAACACCCCATCATGTATTTTGTATTTGTAGTGCAAACCCTGTGCTCAGACCTGAACTTGCTTCATGCCTACATTGTGTGGACAAGTTTGAGTTTAGAGAAAATACAGAAGAGCTGAGAAGCTCAAGCCCATACTGCTCGCTGTAAGAATCAGTAGAACCTGGTGGTCTGTGACAGTGTGTCTACAGAGAGCTGGGTCACAAGGGATTGCAGTCTTACCTATGTTGTGGTTCATGGTTAGGAGCTAGGACAAGTCTAGAAACAACAGCCAATGCAAAAGCTGTGCTTTCAGATCAAACCATTCACCCAGCATTTCTGAACTCCTTCAGGTATTTTGCTTCTTGTCTTATCTGCCAGACAGTCTATGAAGGGCCTTCAGAAATAGGAAAGAAATGCAAAGTCTATTTGGTTTAAGGAATTCATAAATTTTGTCTGACTTTATCTCTGAAATTTCGTATTTCTTGAGCAGACCTGAACTAGAGCTACACTGGGATCTTTTTTGGATCAAAGGCAGATTTGCTTTCACTGGTAAGGGTTTTATGTGAGACCTCAAAGAAAAAGTCAAAAGCTATAACTTTGAAACCGTGACCACCTTCTCCCTTCAAACTCTATTTTTAATTCACAGTGACCCTTAATATAAGAGGAAAGGCTGAAAAAATTGAGAGACAGGCAATTTTATTGAAAGCTGTGAGAAACAGCTGGGGAGAGGGTGTGCGTGAGCTTTCCAAAATGAGGTATTATACACACAGCCCAAATGGCAACTGTCAGGTCAAAAACTAGAGAACAGCCTCCATGTATTTCTGCTTATTTTACTCTTGGATTAGGCTGAACCTGAGCAATGTGCTAGCAGGCAGTCAGCCTGTGTTGTTCTGTACCTCTGTCAGGAGGTGGAATTAGCAAGTTTGGAAGTTTGGGACAAGTTTGCGACAAGTTTGCTTCCCAGCTTCTTTGTTAGCTGAATGTCAATATATTAATTCATTTCAATCTTGACCAGGGTTCCTTTCCCATATAGAGATGAACAATGTCAGAGAATGATGTCTTGAAAGTTTAGTTCCTTTGCAGGATTATTGAGGGAAGAGCTACTCTTCTTTTTTAGGCAAGAAAATCAGGAAGGAGCTTGGCACCTTTAGAGAATTACGTGGTGATTAACAAGTGAACTGATGTTTTCTTTAACAGGGCAGAGGAATTGCCTAACTCCCTTTTTTTCTGTGACAGAATTTTCCACTTAGTATAATATCAACTTTTGCTACCAAGCAATGTCTTGTATAGACTTACTAGTTAGTTTGTAATTGTTTTATTTTATCTGTGTGAAATGAAACGTGCATGATAAAGGACTGTACTAAGAGGCAAATGAGGATATTAGGAGTTTTCATATGTCATGAGTTTTATATATTAAATGTGGAAATTAAATTAGGCTTCAGTATCTGAGAAATTTATATCTTGGCCATTGTTAAACTTCATATATTCAATTAAAATGATAATATATTTGGCTGCTGTTACGGAATTGTTTTAAAAGAAGGTAATTTCTTCTGGGGCCTTATTTGGGTTGTGAGTTGAAAGATGTGCAGATGCAGAAATAATATTCTGTTGGGAGAGTGGTCAGAGGCTATTGTTGAGAGTTTATTTAGACCTCTAGTAAATTGAAATGTCTCTATGGCTGTGCATTAACATTAGAAACTGAAACATTTTCCTGATGGTTTTCTGTTGTCTAGCTGTTGCAATTGCAGTCCCAGAACTCTGCTTGGAGTTTCATAAATCCCAGAGTAATACACTAATGTATCCATTTCCTTTATCTTTTAGTGTAGTTAAAGAAGAGCTGTCTTTTCAAAGACACAATGATTGGAGTGACTTATGCTGACCAGTTCCAATTTTCTCTCCTTGTAAACTCTATTTAGTGTTACAAAAACAATTCAAAGGCAGATTGTAGGTGCCACAGATCTCCTCTGACCTTTAAATCAAATTTAGTATTTCACTCTGTAGTAGGCCACCAAGCAAAACTTGACAGCTTAATAAAGTGGAAATTTTAGGCAATAAATCTAAGAATTCTTCCATCATTCATGGGAAAAGAGATCAAAGCTTTGCCTTATTGTTGAATATCTCCCAAACAAGAGCTTCTAAAACCTGTGTAGAATAAAAACTTGTATTGTCAGAAGTTCTCCTGCCTTAAATAATGTACCAGGAAACATCTTGCTGTCTGTTTTAGCACTGGGATAGCCTCATGACATGAAGCAGTCATCTTGAGTAAGATCAGTTAATGCAACGCTGTGATTACATTATCAGTGATGAGCTGTGAATTTCAATGCAGGCAATCCTGAAAGAGCTCCCTTCCCCCAAAATAAAGGATATACCAAAAAATACCAAATAATTTGGGTCAAAATGGGGGATAATTTTACTCGCCATAATTCATGTAAAATGATTTTTCCCTGCTCTAGACTCAGTGAGAGGAATTCTTGTCAGTCCTTTCAGGAGTAACATGGTGCAGGTATTTATGAAAACAGCTGCACTTTTTCTTTACTGACAAAGCAGTTTTACAGAAATACCTGGGTTTGACAGTGATATGTGCTCAGGGTTGAGGGCACCGTGAAAGGTGCTTGAGGTAATGACAATGGGAAGTGCAGCTTTGGGATTAAAGGCAGAAAAAAACCCCAAAGAGAGCAATTAAAATGTTTGAGACTGCACCACAAACAAACATCATTTCTGGGTAGGAAAAAAAAGCCCTTCAGGTACAAAAGTATTAGATCAGAGAATGTCTGACTTTCATTCAAGGGAGTGTGTGATTATGGTGATTGGCCTGAAGCGTGTTCTTCAGCGACCTGCTAAAGCAAGACCTGGTGCACCATAGGTAAGAATGATGTTCAGTTGTGCAAAACCCCATGCCAGAAACCTGCCTTTTACAAAGGTGTAGAACCTTTCCTCAAATCCTACAGTGCTTTACCATGGTTTGTTGCCTTGTTTCTACGTGTTGTGTTTTTACTGCTTTCATTGCATGTGCTATTTCTCCCCAGATATTACCACCCATGATTCTACTTCTCCAGTAAGAAGTTTTGCACTCTTCTTAGTCATTCCTCAAACATAGCCTAAACTGGAAAGAAATTTTCCAGCAATTTACTGAAGACATGAAAACCTCCGAAATATTAGGGCTGGGTTAGTGAGTAACAGCACCAAACTGACCACTTACTAATATATCCTTTTATAGTATTTGTCGCTGAGTGCTTTTGAAGGTCTGGTCTGTCTTGCCTAAACATGCGGGTTTCCAGCATGAAATCTTGTGTATCAGGATTTGGCAATTTTAAAAAGCAATAAAACCGTCATGTAATGTACACAGCAATGGGATGATGTGCATGAGGGGTTGGGCTGGAGATGTTAGTGCTGTTTGTCTTTGCAACTGAAGAGATTGTGTGGAGTGGTTGGTATTTTGAAGTCCTCCTTGAAGAAGGATAGATTGAAGCTCCCTGGTTTCAGACATTGTACTTGCCTAAGAATGCATATTTTGTAAAATACTAAAGTTCTGAAATAGTCTTTTTTTGTTCTGTACGAGAATGAAACTCAGATCTTATGAAATTGTTCAGGAAAGAGTGTGACATCTGCCCCAGGTACCCACAGCTGTGCAATCAGGACATTTATCTGGACATCACCAGGCAGACGGAGGCGGACAGGACTGTGGATTTGCCATGTCTTATGTAAGTTCCTCTCTCTCATGTACTGATTAGAAATTTGACTTTGAACTTGGAAAAAGTTTCTATTTCAATGAGTCAGCATGTTCTGGTGGGGAGAAAAAGGGACTATTTCACTTTCCACAGAAAAATCTCATCTTCAGCTCCTGGGTGAACTAGCCTAGGCAGTGTTGATTTTTTTTCAGAACAAGACAATATCTTTCCATATGTGTTACACTTGCAATCTGTCTGTTTGACCTGTGTTTCCCTGAAAAATCCTGCTTAGTTTAGAAAGGAATGTGAGAGGATGAAGGCTGCACTCTGCTCCTTGTATAAGTCACTTAATGGATTTACGTAGAGTGTAAGCCTGGGCTGGAAACCCTGGGGTTTTTTCAGGAATGCCAATGCTGCCACACAGAGACCCTCACTCCCATTATTCCAAGTACTTAAAGCAGAATTTAAACAAGTCTTAGGACCATTTTGCAGATCTTGTGTCTCAGGATGAATTTCAGAGATTGAAAGGACATAGGCTTCCTGTTTGATTGCCAGGTACCTTTCTAACTCTTTTGAAATAAGTCATTAAGTACTTGTGTAATACTAGAACTGTGGAAGAGCCTAGAAGTACCTCTCTGTGTCCCCTCTAAAGAATAAAACCAGGCTTCAGACATTATAAATATCTTCTCTATAAATCCATGGACTTTGCTAAGGTATTAATCTTCCGTCAGGGATGGGAAACCATTATCCACCATATGAGTCACTTGCACTGACAGTACTTGATAAAAATAGTAAAGGAATTGGAATTTGCTTTTATCAGTTTAATGTAAATGTGAATTCAGATGGGATCCATTGTTGGTGTTTTCATTTATTATCTGGTATTAGAAAAAATCCATTATTTCAATGGAAATACCAGTTGTGATGTGTGTAATTACATTTCTTTTCTCCTTTTTTTGCGTATGTGAAAGGGGAGACTTACATTAAATTCCAGAAAAATCTGCAAATAGGAAGGGAAAGTGATTCTGCAGGGAGAAGCACAGGGATCCACACCCCCTATGTTTGTGGGAGCTGTTAAAGAGAAAAAGCATTAAAAACTTGGAGGATGAGTGAAATAAATGGAGGGTGAGTGAATTAAACATGTCCAACAATGGCGGATCCAATACCTATCCAAAATGTAGCTGAGCTCCCAGTGATCTTTTTTATGAGCCTGGAAGGAGAAGATGTAGTGAAAGAGGCTGGAGAAAAGCAGCTGTTATGTAAACAGCCATTGGGAGCTGCAGGCTCCTCTGGGTGAGTCTGTGTTCACTCACTCTTCCGCACTGATGGGAAACCAGTTGCCAACATCAGTTTTCAAGCCCAAGCACTATCAGTCCCACTGTGTGGAGACATTTTTGCAGCTATAGGCAGTTGCGTGGACAAAAATGAATGCTAGAAGGATGACCAGGTTATATAAGATGTGTGCTGTAGAGTAATGTCTTTGTACAGCAGTCTGGGTCAAAGGCTGAACTGGTGGCTGATCCAAAACAGTTATTCAGAGCAAAAGATTGAGACCTGCTTTTATTGCAGCAAGAGCCTCTGAGGTATTTTTTTGGTTAAGGAGCAAAGGAGATGGTGGAAGTTGCCTGCCTTCATTCTTCAGTAGGGGGCTGTGGCCTGAAACTGAAGGTTTAAGACATGTCTATTTTTCACATAGATCATTGAAGCAGTTGATCAGTGCAGATGCTGGACTTTGTAGGATTCTTTTGCTTTTTCTGATCATTTTTTCAGCATCTACAGTTACAGAAAACAAAATACATAAATAAAGTAACCAAAGCATGTTATTTTATTACAGGAAATATAAATTTTTTGTCAACCTTGCAAATAGGAAGAAAGGGCTTAAGTTCTTTCTTATGAACATTATTCATAGAATAATAACAGATGAATTTGCTCCCAAAGTAAAGATATATTATTTGAAATTGGCCCTATATTTAAATATGAAATGAGCTGAGATTTCATCATGTCAGCTAATGAAACTGCTGGGAAAAATCTGAGAATGAAAAATAGACAATTAAATGGTTTCTTTGAAAACAAAAGAGGGATTTGCATATCTCTCTATAATGATGAGTTTGCAGGTTTTTTTTCATCCAGGATACCAACAAAGTCTAAATGTAAATCTGTGATGTGTCTGAGATCCAGAGCACTTCAGGTTACTGAGATAAGATTGCTTTGTGTTATTGCTGTCATCTGCAAAGACAGACGCCCCAGGCTGGGAAACACTGGCAAAGTAACAGATAACCATTCCCTTTCATGATGCCAGGGCTATTCCATCAAATATTTGGCTTGCAAGAAAGGACTATAAGAAGCAAATACAAGGGGTGCCCCTAAAAGCTCAGAATTCATTGCCTTAGGTGTTTATAGTAATTGTAATGCATTGTTGTAGCTAAAAAAGGAGATACTGCAATTTAGGAGATTCTAACAGCTCCTGTTGCATGTTTCAGTGTAGTCAGGTCTAGGATGAGGCAAAGGAAATGGTGTTGTGGGAGAGACCACAGGTCAGTCAGTCCTCTGCACAACAGCAGTGTTCATTGAGGCTGCTTTGTTGAGGCAGATGGGCTGTAATTTATGAGACATGATGCCTGTAAGGAGGGAGGAAGGATTTAAGGAAATCAGTAGGAGAAAAAACACTTAAATGTTTGCATGGCAGTGTTACACTCTCATATTCCAGATGACCCAACTGTAACCAAGGTTTACTTGCACTGAGGGGAAGCAGGCACAGGACAACAGGCAGCCCTGAGACTTAAAGTTCTGATAAATAGTGGAAGATGATCATATATAGGATGATGCAGCATCTTGCCATAGAATCATTGAAAGGGCCTTAAAATCATCTAGTTCTAACTCACCTGCCATGGGAGGATGCTTCCCACTAGACCAGGTTGCTTAAGGCGCTGTCATGGCTAAGGGGGTAGGAGCAAGGCTGGGAATAAAGGCCAGATGCTGAGCCCTGTCCTCTTCCACTGTTCCTTTCACAGTTTCACAAAAGGATTTGCCAACAACTTTGGGCCTTTTATTTATATCTAAATCTACTGTCTTACTGTCATAGCAGTATTAATACCTGAGATACATTTTCATACAGCCATGCAGATGATGGATATTACGTGTCTTCACAAGTTTGCCTTGCTAATCTTTCATGGTTTCCTAGGCAATGAAAAGGGAGCGTACAATGGACCACAGATTTTCATTTAGTTTGTATTCAACAGTAATGGAAGTGTCTATATTGGCAATAAAAGAAAGAATGTAGAATCAGAAAAATAAATAAGGTACATAAGAAAGTCAGCCAGTACTGGTGGCCAGGAAACACAACTTCTATCTCATTTTTAATATGGGATTGAAAACAACCAACCATAAAAACAAAGCACAAAGCAACCGTTTCCCAACCAAACATAATGCTCCAGTTTTCCAGGAAAAAAAGAAATATTTCAAGAGACTTCAAATGCTCGTTTGGCTTCTTCTGGTTTTCCCATTTTCCTGGAAGAGATTCAGATTCCAGATGCATCATTTGAACTCTTTTGATGAAAATTATATTTTCTCAGAAAAAATGCTGGTTTTTAAACTACTATTCTTGATTAAAATTCCTAACTGCATTAATCTTTTTGCTCAATCTACTTGCCTAAACTTCCATGAGCCTTCCAAGGCTTCCATGAGCCCTGAGTCATGGTCTAGGATGAGGCGTCCTTGCCCCTTCTAGAAAGGTTGGAACTTGATGATTTTAAGGTCCTTTCCAACCCAAACCATTTTATGATCCTATGAACATTTGAAGGCTCATTTTAAAGCATTAGTTTTACTTACCATTGTTTGACCAACACCCTCAGATCTCAGGAAAAAAGATAACTAACAGTGGTCTGATCTCCAGAAGACCTTTTAAGAGTATACTGTTGGTGTCTTCTGAGACATCTTCTGAGACATCTGCTGATAAGCCTGACCATTCCCAATATAGTTGGATAGACAAGGCTTGAAAAACGAAAAGGAATTTCAGTAGTTTGGCTTTCATGGTGTGTTTTATGGAAGGGTTTGTACCAAATTCATAATCCGTTTGCAATTATAGGTATTAAAATGAAAACTTCATAAAAAGAAACGCTTTTAAAAGTTAGGGTGAAAGGTGATGGCAGAGGTTTCCAAAAGTGACGTCTTTTACAAGGGGCTCTTCTTGGCTGGTCGTTTCACGTCTGGGGCTGTTCCTTGGTTCTTAAAAACAGCACTCAGGGAGTACTGCAGCCAGCAAATGTGGGTTTAGGTGCGATGTATCATCTCTGACTTTTCAAAATACCATAAATGATTCTAATTAGTCAGATTGTATCATAGTTGGCATTTGATGGTGTATTAGAAAAATACCCACTATTGCAGTGTAACTAACTTTAATGTGACAGAAACTAAAGATTTTTTATACTTCTTTCCAAAATCATTGCTTTGAGCTGATGCTTTTTTAAAAAGCATTCTGTGTATTGGCTGCCTGCAATGAATGTTTCATGTATTAAGTTGTGAAACAGTGCAGTTATTTCTCTAAGTCTTGTAGTAAAGCCTAGCATATTCACAGCAGGTGAGATGTATCAGACTGGCAGCTATAGCAATGTGCCAAACTGTGTGATCTATTTGAAGAGGCACAGATGTTAAGCCTCAGAGTTGCTCACAGGTCTTGTCCCTCATGGTTTGCCCCAGTGTCACAGAGAGCAAGTGGGCCAGCTAGGGAGGAGTGCCTGGCACCCTGTCGTACCTCAGAGCTCTCTCTATCATCATCCTCCCTTATGAAAAAAGGAAGCATCACAAGCTTTTCCATCAAGATTTCCCAGATTTAATTATTAAACTATACAGCAGTATAGACCCCTTGCCATTTTTACCTACACCAGCCTCCAAAGGAGTGTAGTCCCACTCTCTTTGAAATGACTGCTTGGCTCCATAGATGATCTCCACCTAATTTGCTGCCAGCACTGCAGAGCCTGCTGCCAACTGTGCCTGTTGGCACAAAACCCCTTTCCCTGGAAAAAATGCACCAGCATCAAGAGGGAATGAGATTGTAGCAGGGTAATATTGTCAAGAATTTTCCTTGTGTACTCAGTTGTAAGCCAGATAGATAGTCAATCAGCTTTTACTGATCCTTGGGAGACTCCAGGTGAATGCACAACTGACAGTACCTGCTCCTGACAAGTCAAGTAGATGAGCCCTAGCCATCTGTATGAGCTGTGGAAGAGAAACGCTTCAGCTTCAGAAGCATTTTTCTGTAGCATGGTCTCAGCAGGGCCTTCTTTAAGTGCTGGCAGAGATTCAGACAGTGTCTGAGTATGCAAAAGGCATTTCTGCACCTGGCATGTCAAATCAACCCATTCTCAACATTAGAAAGATGAATCTGGCTGCACAATTTGAAATCAGTGCCTAAAACAGACTAGCACAGGGTAGCTTAATACAGACGGGAATATATATTGTTTGCTGCTGACATTTGCTAAAGGATTATTCTGCTCTCCAATGCCTTTTATAGCAGAAATAGAAAAGCTCATTCTGCCAGAAATGCTTGAATGTTGTATTGAGCTGGATAACTACTACAAATTCCTCCTCTGTATGTTATACCTTTAAGTTTCTAAGGAATCCTCTGACTTTTGAGGTAGACATCCATTTTGTATTCAAGGCAGCATAGTCTCTTGCAGAGACACACAAACACTGGGAGTTTTCTTAGGGATATTTTCTCTCATTTTTAGCCTAGTTCCCTAAGGAAATCTTCATGTTCTGGGGATAGCTGGGAGGGTTATGCATATACATTTGTCCTGTGTTCCCATTGTTTAACTTCAGTTTTCTCAGGCAAACAAGCAGGTGAGAAAACCTGCAGTGGGAGTTTGCAGCTTATTAGACAACATAGAATCTACACCAGCCAGCAGCATTACAGACGCATTATAAAATAAAGATTCAAAATGCTGAAAAAGCTTTGCCAGAGGCATGCAACTTCTCAAGCTTCAAATATCCACATGGGGGAATGTGTGGTGTCCCTGCCCATGGCAGGGGGGTTAGAACTTGATGATCTTAAGGTCCTTTTCAACCCTAACTATTCTATGATTCTATGTGTGACCTGGGAGCAATAACTTTGATACTCTATGTACGCCAGGCATCAACCAGGAGATACACCTGAGGTCAGGAGAGGTCCTAAACCAGTGAGTCTGAGGACTGTTCAAGGCTTGGGGCAGGTGGAATTGGAGGGAAGAAAGTGATGGTGGATTACTTTAGTCCTTAACATTCAAAAAAGCACTACTGGTAGGGACTTAGGAGAGGCTGGGTAAAGCCAGGTTGCTCAGGACTCCTTTGTAAATGTAGCAACACCAGGCTCCAGGGTCTTGTCAATGCTAGAAAATATATTGCAGGGAATCAATATATATCAATATAGCTAACTCAGGAGAGATGGTAACTACATGCAGAAAGCAGTAAATGCAGATGACAGGAAACCTTAGTAGAATTGAGGCGGACTTAGTTAATCAGCCAACACAAATCCATAGGAATCAGAATTCATTAGCTCTCGTGCTCAGCAACCTGCCTATTTTCTCTCATTCAGGCTGGATTTAAGAAGCTGCTTCTCATGAAGGAAAAAACACAGGCACCCTATTCTGGATTTAAAGCACATCCCGAATCCTTTGAAGTTAGAATCTTGTTTGGCTCTTATGAAATGTATGTTCAGAGCCGCAGTGTACTTCTCCATCTTATTACCTGATCTTTCAAGAGGCCAGGCAATAATTACTTTCCAACAAGTTTCCTTACTAGGTGGTCATAACAGGCTCCAAGTCTTTGTGCCAGCATCAGGAAGGATAAAATCTACAAGCTCTTTTTCTTCTTAGCTTCGTATGAGTCAGATTCTGTCATCAGTACCTACAAGTGGATCCACTTGTTGGTATCTAAGCTGAGCCCAACTGGGCTGCATGTGACAATCCTGCCATGTGGCCTCCCCCATACTGGGATGTGGAGAGGGAGCCCAAGTTTGTTGAGCCCTTCCTCCCTCTGGGACAGAATCAAAGCGTGAGGAGGGAGCTTCAGCATCCACCCTTGGATGTGTTGGTAGAGCAGAGGCATGGTGCACCTGATGTAGCATCTCCTCAGGAGCTGAGCTGGGCCCTCTGTGTTAACCACAGGAGCTGCATGAAACAAGGGTGAAGCAACACTTGACTGTTTTTTCATGAAGCTGACAAAATGAGTGGCTATTAGGAGCTTTTTTAAAAAGTTTTTTAAGAGAAAAATTAAGTGCAAATTGGTTTTCCCTATGTCTTTTCCCTGATGAAACAGAGTAAAAAGTCAATTCCTAAAGTGTCAGGCAGAGGAAGGGAAAGCTTTTTTTTAATTTCCTTTTATCCCTTCTGCTTTCATAGTCTGACTAGACGTAACCTGCTATTCAAATTTCTTTCCCTGGTTTCTTTCATTGTCTTCATCCCATAGCACCAATCCATGATTATTGACAGATTGCAAGATGAAAACTCAATAATCTCTCTTGATTTTTAATAATCCCTCTTGACTTTCCCCCTCCTCTACCATCTGCATAGTATTAGTACTTCTATCAAGAAAATACCAAATCCTCATCTATTGCATGTAAGGAGTTTCACTTACAAGAGAGTCAGTTGGAGTTGTGTGCATGGCAGCATATAGTGGGATTTACAAGGGGGTAGGCATTGATTGATGCTACAGAGAGCTTCATTTAACCCTAGTGAATCAGTGGTCACATGGCCTTTTCACACTGACCTGAATAGCTTTAGTATATCTCCCTTAGAAAAGTCTTATGGCAACCTCTGGTGAGGCAGTAAATACAGAATACCTGAGCACTATAGTTGAGACTAGTGGATTGCCAGATTTAGCAGTCCTATTCTGTCCATATAACTTCGGGGGAATCGCTGTCTGGAGACCAGGGAAGAACAAATGACATGACACTAACCCTAGCACACAGAAAGAAAACGTTTTGTATCCTTCTTGGGTTACCTATTTATGACCAAGGAAACAGAACTAAGAAAGGAAGTTAGTATTAACCATTATAGATTGAGTGCATTCAGTTAAAATTACCCTTGTTTTCTGCTAAATATGTGACAGTTTGACTAAACAGATATTTATCTGCAAACATACATATCTTTTTATTCTGGGGTCCAAGGCACAAGAGATACAAAAGCAGAACTCATTCCCTGTTATCTGTGGAAGCTGGATTAGAGGCTTCTCAGGAGTGTGGAGGTAACAGTGTTTTAATTATTTTTTATAAAAATTGAACAATAACAGAAGCTATTGTAGGCTGGCGAATACCTTCAAACTAATTATCAATCTGAATGTGATATGAAGAAAGGCTTTTCAGAGCTTAATCAGAATAGAAATGAGTAAGACTGAAAATTAAAGGTAAAATATAAGAAAAGAGACTAAAACAATTTTTGGGAAAAGTCAGAAAAAGAACTTCAGGAGGATTAAGGAGTCCTGAATTGTATTAATAAGATTCTGGGTTATATCAAAGTATTCTTTTAATTGAAAGGTTATACTGAAATCAAATACCATTCTTTACATACTGGGGAAAACCCTTCATAGGTTTGCTACCCAAACCTGGCCCGTATTGCACTTCTGAACCTCCAAACTAAAAACCGGTACTACTTGCATATACTTTTCTGTGATAAAACCCAGGTAGTATTTTTGGACAGAGAATGTCACACATGACACGTGTGGTGGTTGCACACTGGTGTATGCTGTGTGTCTGCCCACCACTGTTCTGCTACCTATTTGTTACCTGTTCTAGACCTTCACACCTGACCTGGATGGGCTGCTGCCCCAGCGTACTCCAAAGAGCCTCTACCTTCTGTGAGGTATATCCCCTTCAACTTAATTCTTAAGTACAGGACTTCAGCTCCTGGTCCTGTTCCTGCTTCTCATTCCCAGCCTAATCACATCATTTTAATAATCTATAAGAAATACCATCTCATTCCAAGACCAATAACCTACCAGCCCAATCTGTAGGATGAACCAAGCATCCAGTTTAACAGATGTGATTCATGGCTAGGGAACATGGCAGTAGCTGATGTGTGTGCACCGAGCAGTGTGTGCACATTGCATGCAGAAGCATTGCTCAATTTGGTGCTCACTGAACTTAAGAGTGAAATTGGCAACTGTGGGAAATTCTCTAATTTAGCAAAACTGTGAATTGCAGCTCTTGGGTGGTGATAAGTCTGTTTTTATCCTGAATGCCATGGGCATGCACCTACCACCCACTGAATGCAATGGGAGTTGAGAGTATTCTTAAAATTAATCACACTGGAAATGAGCATTTTAAAATAAAAAAATTCATTCACAGAGAGATGAGCAGTGCAGCTCTTGCTCCTACTCTTTTGGACCTAGTCTGTTCTGTAGTCAAAGCAGGAGGAAGTTTGGTTTCTCTCTCAGCGCTGGAGCGTCAAGAGCACAGCGATCGCAGGCTTCCTCCTGCTTCTTACTGCCTACAGCATGACCTGTGCTGGTACCCCCAGCACTGGAAACCAGGCAGGCACCATGTTCTGCTAGCTACTGCATCACAGCTGAGGAAGTTGAATTGCTAGGCCAGCGTGAAAACTTTCATCCTGACTTGAGGAATTTGAAAACCTTCCAGTTTTGCTGACTGAAATACTTTCTGAATTAGGCAAAGCAAAAGCTGAGGGAGCTCTGGAATCCTGTTCTGGCTGTTATGATCCTGGGTCCCTTCTCCATTCTGCTTAATAGCCAAAGGAAGAAAATAGTTTCAGGGTGATTTTCTGAGTTTCTTAAAACTTGATCCTGTAAATAGCACCTCTGAAGTCAATAGCATTTCTCTTGGTGAAAATACCTATTCAGCAAGGATAAGGGTATAAGGATTCAACCCAAGGTACTGGGGAAAGGCTGCTCAATGCAACATTTGTACCTAGTGTGTAATTTGAAAAAAATCAGCGTTTCAACAGTATCACAGAGTGCAAGTGTTTCAATAGACTTGCTATAATTGCCTGCAGTTGCAAAAGGCAGTTTTCACGCAGTAAACATTGCATTTCCTGTTGATTAGCAACATTATTTTCTTTTTAGCTGAAAAAGTAAAAAAAGGGAATCAGAGCTATAACTGGCTTGCTTTAACATAACTTTTGCCTCACTCTGTTAAATGGAATGCCATGAGTTAGAAATGCAAAGTGGCTATTACAGCTCAGTTTGATTCCAGGATCATCTTGATTTCAGATGGACTGAACTAGTTGAATTTAATCACCAATTAATCATTTAAGTAATTTAAAGATCTAGTTAATCGTCAGAGCTGCAGTCAGATTCCTCTCTGGGTACTAACCTGGCAATTCTGTTTGGGTACATGATCTGATCCCTTTTTCATTTAAATATCTGCTGATCTAACAGGCTTTGCCTCTTCTGTCTCTCTGGCTTGTCTCCTGGAGAAAGACTGTGCCTGATGCTCCCAGACCCACAACCAGCCTGTCTGACTCGCACCCCAACCCAGTTTCACTCCCACCACTGATCAAGGCCAATGGGAGCTCTGGTTGTGTGTTTAGCTCTCTGGGATACCTAGCAATGACAGCACATATTTGAGACATCAGAAATGGGATCCCAGTCTACATCCAGCTTATGAGGTGTTTACTAGAAAGAATGAGAGTACACAGGTGCAGTCAAAGTGATAAGATGCTAATATTAATCGCCTATTTGTGTGTTCCTGCACGGGAGGCAGAACTCTCATGAATATCTTTACATTTATCAGGGGACAGCTCTGTGACAGTCATGTCTAATCTGATGAGGTTTAAAACAGCTTCCTTTTGATCAGATTTTTCCAATTAACAATATGAGTTTAGGTCCTGGTCATTGCCTTTTATGGATATTGACAGCATTCCTGTTTACATCACTGAGTGTAGTAGTTTGCCTCAAGGCTTGTGATCACAGTGAAAGTAATTTTATTATAATGCAAAATTCAGAGTTAGTTGTTTCATTTATATTAACCTCACTTTGCAAGAGATCCAGAGAAGTCTTAAAGGTTAGAAGTTTACTTTCTAACAATCTTTTTTCTCTTCAGCCTGTTCCACGGAGTTGATAAAATGCACATAGACTTTTAAACAAAGGGGGTTGTAACTTCTTTGTGAGAAGCTGTTCGGTACTCTGTAGGTACAGTTTGGTTCAGTACTTGACTTCAGCGGGGCCTGAATTTCATCCTAAAGATTTAGGATTCAATCCAGAAAGCTTTTAGTCATATGAGTGATCTTCGCTCTCGTGTCCCAGTGACTTATGCCAGCTTGTCACTAGGCTCTAATAAAAGTACTATTTTCTCTGCTTCTGTATATATAATCACAGTTCTGCTGCAAGGAATTCTTAGGCTAAGTAATGGTTCATATCTGAACCAGAAAAGCAGCATATATCACTGTGAATTTGCTGTAATCATTCAAGCCATTAATAATAAAATTAGAAGAATCTCATTAAAGTTACATTCTGTATTTGACATCACTGGTTAGTACTAGTATATGATGATAGACTTAGCCATGAGAAAGGCACATTGCATTGCTTTCTACTTGAAAAATAAAGATGCTGTTAATTTCCATACCTTGGGAAATATATGAACCAGCCTAAATTTCCCATAATTACAGTAGGCAATAAAGATGCATTTTAATAGAAGAAACTAATAGTGGGTGACATTTTTACAGATGATATATAGCTGTGTTCTGCATATTTTTTGCAAAGTAGTAGGGTGAAGCATTTGATTTGAGGCACTAAATAAGTTATGAGAATGCAATAAAACACTGTCTGTGGCTTTAAAAATATTTGTCCTTTTAAAATCCCCTCTACAAATGATATAGAAATAAATGGATGGTATAAGGCAAGAAATGCTGGCTCTCTACTCCAGCAGGCATTTATTTCTTTTTCTTTCCTTAGTAGCCCCATGGAATGGAACCATATTTGAATTCTGGTTGCTCGTAAAACAGTCAATATGGTGCTCCCAGTTGTGTTATAACTTCACTGGCAAGCAAATACACAGTGCAAAGTAGCAATAAAGCATGCTTCAAACAGCGAGTGTATCAAAGGTATGTTCATCTCATCTTGCTAGGGACACAGAATCACAACAGCAGCCCTGGCAGGGCTCTGCTTGTGAGGATCACCAAAGGCATGGGAGGAAGAGGATCATAAAAATTATTTACTATGTCTGCATGTAAAATCTTGTAGCTAAGCTTATCTTTTGAGTGAAAAGAAAAAAAAAGAAAGCTTATTAAGGCTGTATTTCTTCCTTAGAACCCATCAATGACTATTAAAGCCCTAAGAGGTACCAAGCTATATGCTGGATGTGGATTGACCTCAAAGAAAAGCAGCCTCTGAGGCTGGAGATGAGACAATTTGACTTGCAGGAGGAAGTCGCAGCATTCAGCAGTGGCAGTGACAAGCCCAGTGCTGCAATAGAAAGGCTGAGTTTGAAACTCCATTTGTTCTTCCACATTTGACAAAGTCTCAGTCTGATTTGAACTTCTCTCAAAGAGCTGAAGGTTGATAGCATGTCACAAAATACAGAAATATTTCATCTGGAAGGAGCTAACTCTCAACTTGGCAAGCTGTGGTAAGGCTGAATCAAATGTTTTCTCTGGGAAGGGTTTCCTTCAGTTGCAGTTGATGCTTCCAGACATCAGTGTTTCAAGAGACCAAAAGTTTTATTCTCTTTGGCAGCGTCTGAATCGACTAACATTGACCACATCAGTGATTTTAGAGATTTAAGAAGTTTAGAGAACTTCAAACAGGAAGAAACACATCTGAAAGGGCTGCATAATTTGGACTTTCACAGCTTGGTGCAAAAGACCTCATAGCAGCCTTCCAGTATCTGAAGGATGTATCCTTCATTAGGGACTGTAGTGACAAAACAAGGGGTAACGGGTTAAAACTTAAACAGGGGAAGTTTAGATTGGATATAAGGAAGAAATTCTTTACTGTGAGGGT
>JBCJKH010021917.1:0-28266 GCA_039877255.1 Loriculus beryllinus
TTCACCAACTGGAAGCTGGTCATGAATCTGAAACTCCGCATTGATGTGCCACCCCTCTATTGTTGAGTTCAGGCTTTGATGGAGGAGTACTTTAATTTGACATGAAGTGATTAAAAGACCTATGGAGTTTTCTTTCCCTCTGCCAGAAGAGAAGTACCATCTGGCCAGGATAGGATGTATCCCACCTTTCTATAACAGTGCTCCTTCCTTTCTCTCTGAGAAATAAAGTGGGCTTAATACAGGATTCTGTATTACAAGATGCAGATGTGCAGGGAGTATGAAGAAGCATGGTCCATAATGAATACACTTCTGCTGGCAGATTCCCCTGGTAGAGCTCCACTTGGTCGCCGGCACAGTGGCTTTGCTATGCTGCAAGGGAGCACAGCTTTGCTAGTGCAGGGTGTGTGGTCGATGTGGTATACTGGTAGTCCTGTAACTCTATGGATATGTAACTATAGTCATAGTTTTGCCATGGCTGTGTGAAAGAGAGCAGGAAAACAGTGTAGGTTCAGTCTTTCGGATGTGTCAATTTTAAAAACCCCATGGTGCTTCCCCTTCTATCTCAGGCTCAGGCTCACTGCAGTTCTGGGTTAAACCCTCAGCAGATGAGGAGAGACTGGTCAGCACAGGAAGTTAGATGATACGAGGGTTGTAGAGTTTCTTAAGAAGCAGTTATGGTTCTGTTTTCTCATGAAGATTGTACTGGAGCACCAGCTTCTGGTTTTAGTTGGGTTTTCTGGGTCTTTCCTGAGATTGTTTTCTTGTTGGTATGTCAGTAACAAAGACAGACATGCATTTGGAATCTCACATGGTTTGAGAAGCTTCAAAGGTATTTTCCACTTGATAAGGTCTGCTTTTGAGAACGTAATGTGTTTATTACAGGTTATCAGGTCACATCACTTATAATTTTCTCAGAAAAGCGATCAATTTCTTAGACTAAAATGGCATTGATAAAAAAACATTCAAGTGTTTCCTAATATAGTGCCCCTTAGCCTATCTGTTGAAGATTTCTTTTTTCCATGTAATATCTATTTGCACAGTGCCTAAGTGCTAAAGTGCATTTTCCTAGTGTTATGACTTGCATGAAATGTAACTCAGAAAAAGTGCACTACATGCTCTATGAAGGCTTATTATAAGACCTAAGCACTACTTAGGTTTTAATGTAAGCCCTGTTTTGATGGGCTGAAGTAGGATACCTGCTGACTCTTTGCACAATGATTAATTTTACCTCTACAGTTTGATTTGCAATTGATGTTAATAAGGGGATGGCTTACAAAGAAAGCAGTCAGTGTGAAGACAAGTGTGGAGGTCCTACCTTTGAGTGGAAACGATAATAGGTGTGGTGCTCTAAATTTGACAAGGCTTTTTTATAGCTTGTGAAATACAGCAATGGGTAGGCCTGTCAAAAAATAAATGGAGGCGTGTTTTCTCCTTTCCATTGCTTATAGTACAGCCCAGCAATAAACAGCAATAAGCAAGCCAAAAGTAAGGATGAGAAAGAGGGTAAGTCTGGAAAAGGGGTTCCTGAGATGTTGAGCCCAATCCCCAGTGATTGCAAGCACCTGTGTTATCCCTTAAGCCTTTTCATAAACTGCTAAAGCTTTAAAGCTCAATCTTATTAGGTAATATTGGCTCCTCTGTGTGAGTAAGCTCAGTAACATGTCCTTGTCTTCATGCTTCAGAACTCATTAATTTGAGGAAATTTATGTAGTAGACTGGTCAGAGATGTTGTTAGGAAAGTAGTAACGGGGACAAAAAATTCAGTTTGGGTGGCTAGATTTTGGGAAGACTTTTGCAGAGGGGTGGATGGCCTTCTCATATCTATGAAAACAGGAAAAAGGAAGAATGGGAAGACTGATGTCTTTGGTAGGATGGAAAGGAAGTAAGACACAAAAAGAGAGTAAATGAAAGATAGAGAGAAATATTGTGCAATATTTCAGTCCATAAAAACAAAGATAAGATGAGAATTTAATTCTGTTTGCAGTATATAAATATCTTGTTAAAGGGGAAGGTTTCCTTAACTCACTGATTGTAACTGGAAATTCAGGGCCAGCTTTATAAAAGCTAAGCACTGAGCAGAAGCCAGCAGTGCTGAGCAGTTATGTGATACAGTGACATTATCTGATTCCTTTGCGACACCTCCATAGAGTGGTCCTTTATGGCACCAAAGTGGAGTGCATTCACCTAAGGGTGTGCAAGAAAACCCATTAGAGTGCAGGAAGAGAATATTTTCTCTATTATTAATTAAAAAAAAAAAAAAAGCTTACTATATCTCATCCTTTCTTAATGTCAATTTTTTGTGTATGCTTTATGTACATAATTTACTACAGTAAATAATACAGTAGTACATGTATATAATTTACAAATAAGTATATATCCATGGATTGGGAGTGTGTGCTCAAAAATGTTCTACTGTTAGGGATATGTAATCAAAACAATTTGGAGATCACTGCTTTATGGGTCCCTTAGAAACAGCAAATGTAGCAAATTAATTGCTAAGATACAGTATGACAACTTGGACAGTGCATTTTTTTCAATGCAGATCTACAATGTGCTGAGGACATTACTGCTCTGAAAGTTTTATAGAGGGATGTTCATCCATCAGAGAAGCCCGGAGCTAAAAGGACTTCTTGACATTTCTTTGGGATGTGGTTGAACATGCAGTAAAGCTGGAGTGTTGGCATTATCCATTCCTACATCTGCCTAAATTGTTTACAAAGGAGAGAGAAGTGGGAATGGGACCAGTGTTGTCACAGTAAATTTAAGAAGTGGGTTAAATCACTTATTTAGAAATGGAGAATTAATATTCATATTGCCCAAAATATTTACATCCTTCACCCTCAATCACCCTAGTGACTGTACAGCAAAGGCAAAATCCTTACATTGTCTTTGTCATGCTCAAGCCTTGCTGCTGCTTTCCATAAGTCAGATTTTGTCAGCCTTTCTAATGCTCTGCAATACTTTTTATTCTAGCAGTATGGCCTATTATCAGAACCATATCAAATGGGATTACTTGCAGGGTGGGTCTGATCCAAACCCCACTGAGGTTAACTGAGGAACTCCCATGATCTTCACATCTATGATCTGGGATAAGGCCCAGGATAAAGAGCTTGCTGAAATATCGTGGTTGGATGAATCCCTAGCTCTTTTCAATAGATTTGATTGAGCTGTGCTAACAATTCCAACTGGAAAAAAACCCAGATAACAGCATGTTTGCATGCAGGCTTGTGCTCTCCTCCGTTCTCTCCCCCTCCTCCCTTCATGCACATGTATTTAGCACAGAGGCAGACGCGTGGTTGTGTCAACTAACTGACATGAAGCAGCATCTCTCTGCTAAAACTGGGACTCTGTTTGATGTAGTTGCAGTCAAATGTGCTTGATTTGAATACGAGATTTTTTTTGAAATCTATTTTTATGCAGATTTTAAAAGTCTATAAGGTAATGAGTCAATAACGCATCTATTAACACTTCAATCTTTCTGATACCCAGGATAAGAGAAAGAGATGGATGAGATCTGGCTACTGTAGATTTAGCCAGCCTTTTCCTGTGTGGGATAAGTTAACCCTGTTTTGTATGCTAAGCTTAATTTTTGAGTAGTTCCAGATTTTTGCAAATGTGAGGTTCAACTACATGAAAGACTGTTTAGGTGTGCTGAAGTGTGCACAGTGATATTTCTTGATTGCATCCTTCCTCTATTTCTACTTTTATATTTCTGATAATGTCTGTTTTTCAAGGTAATCACACAACAATTTTCAATAACCTTAAAAATTGTGTGCTGGGATTGCCTGCTCATGACTGTCCTCTTGTTCTCTCTGTATTGATGACAGCCCGCTTGAATAATGAGCTTTAATTTCTGTCTTTAGTGCAGGCCATGGAACCACTGTGTCCAATTATTTAGAAATGAAAACACAGAAGACACTTGATTACATATTTTAGAAAGCAATTTTCTGTTTTCATGTAAGGTCCTGGGATAAATGACATATACACTAAGTCTTTTGTCTGTTTTGCTTGCTCCTTTCAGAGTATGATCTTAGTTATACTTACTGAGAGATTCCTGTGTACAAACACAGGGTGCTATTGAATGTATGAACTGTGCCTAACATTCCCATATTGACGAATACTACATGTTCAGACTGACTAATTATACATGACAGTGCAGATAATTAGGGGTTCGTGTAGGCACGCACTTGGTAAAATCGTACAGTTGTGTGTCTCAACTGTGTGAAAACTGTGTTTCTACTCCTCAGATTACAGCTTATGAGGGCTAAAGAAATTCTATACACAGGACAGGTAGGGCAAACCCAGCAGTTTGTTGTTGCCTTGCAAGACACAAAGTCAGACCTGTGGGTCTGTCAGTGAGATGGGGCACCCTGTTCCCTGTGCTCTCTCAAAGCCCTGGCCCCCTTTCTAAGACACACACTTAACAAATCCCTCATTGTTCATCTCATCCTTCCTCTCTTCTGTTTTCCACTCTGTACACTGTTATTTTTCTTTGCATTACTAGTACACCAGCAAACAGTTTCAGCTAGGTGTTTCTGTCATATTAACTCTTCTGGCCAGTGTGGTCAAAACTTCCTTTAGACTCATGTACATAATATAATGATTTCTTTTTTTTTTTTTTTTTTTTTCTTCAGAGAATGTTGGGTGTCTGCAAATTCCCTTTGTTTCTGGGGAGTTTCTGTGCAATGCCTAGTTAAGATAGAGCCCCTTTATTTGAATTACTAAGCGTAGATTTAAGAGCTTTGTCTTTTGACACCCAAGTTTGAAAAACATGGCTGCAGGCAGCGATGAAAACTATGTAGTCTTTCTCCTTTATAATGAGAGAAACACTGAAATACGTCCCTAATAAATGACAATAATGTGAAGTGGAATATGCAGCCTCTGGGTTTCTTCTTGTTTTTTAATTAAATCCAGGAAAGTTTGTTTTGTTTTAGCTCTTTGTAAGCTGAGAGTTGTGGCATACCAGTTGTGTGCAGAACTGCTGTTTTGCAGTTTGATCATAAACAAGACCACAGCCAATTCACTGGCCAGGAGGATAAGCCAGAGCAGCTAACATGGGTGCCGTAATTACCACGTACTTGGGGTGCCTTGGCTTCCTGAGCTGACATGCTGTCTTTCATAGCACTAAATCATCTTTAACAGCAAACAAAATCTACTACATGCTTGCACCATTTTAGAGACACGCAACCAGACACATTTATCACCAGCCACAACTTGCTAGTGGAACAATAGGAACCACAGTAGCCTGGGATGACTGGTCGGACAATGTTTCATAAGGGCCTCTGAGTCATCTCCCTTCCTTTCCTTGCAGTGTTTCACCAACCAGGTGCAGGCAATTACAATTTTGCCAATATGCCAGAAGCCATAATTGTAAAAACCTCTCTGTAAACTCAGTCTAAAGCACTTCAGATAACCCAGTCCCCAGATTTTGTCCCATCACCATGTAGCGCCATCAAACTCTTCCTTTTTCCTTCTCAAATGCTGGCTTCTGACATCATGGGTCAGTCTCTTACTGCTTTGCTACTTAGGAAGGAAAGCTGTGTCGGGGAGCATATGAAGGCCTGTGCCAGTAGTCAAACAACAGGAGGCAAATTGTGTACACCCAAAAAACGGCTATGCTCTGTCATGAAATACAACTCTGTTCAAATAGACTTGTTTCAGAATCAAAGATCAATGGTTGTTGTGGCTCTGATCTGTCAGGAGGGAAGAATAATAACACCACTTTAATTTTCAGTAGGTATATGCCCGCAGGTGCCTCAGCCATAGCAGTAAGTCTCAGGTGCATGGTACCCTGCTAATGGAGTAATTAATTCTGCCCACTTGCATCTTCTGGAGTGGCAAACTAGTGCAGGTGTGGCTGCTTAAGGTCTCCTCTGCATGCTTTCATTTTGAAGTTAAGAATATACCTTATGAGGTGTAGTAGTTATGAGTAGGTTGGAAGAATGAGTTGTTTCTTAGTTTATTTTGAAGGGGAGGCTTGGTTAGGGGTTCACTATATATCAGTATGTCTTTTAAGAAGTACTCTATTTACTGGAAAACATGGTTGGGTGTGCTGACTTTGAAATGGTAAGTTTTTTGCAACTTTTTTCCTTCTTTCTTAAAAGATGTATCTAGGTTACTGGCAGTTACTCTAGGTTGGGAAATGTTCTTTACAGCCATTCATACATCCACACATGCTTATACCTCTGTACATCCAGAGGGTTGCACAAAATCCTCTAACAATGTTGTGCTCTTGTTGTAATGTTCAAAATAGTAACTATGTTGTTGTCTTGCATCTCTGTTTGTGATTGTGCCTTTTAATAATAGATATTCCCCTGTTAACACATTGAAGAGTTTCTGTTGGGGTTTTACCCCTTTTCTTCAAAGAATTGCTGTTCCAAATAGTTGCCTGAGGTTTTATTTATGATTGTGATGACTTATTTTTTGATTTATTTTAATTGAAAGAGTTGTGGGATGATTGGTTTCCCAAATTGACTTTATTTGATATGAGGAAGTAAGACCTGTCTTTCCTCAGACAGGTCTTTGTGTTGTCTTTAGATAGATGGCTCCATGCTCTAAAACATATTTAATCAAACTCTATGTAAGATAAGTACAATAAAGGTCAGATGCTAGATTCTAATAAACCTTTCAGTACAGAAAAGCCTAAATCCTATGTCTGGGATTGCCTGTCTAATTGTTAGCTGGCTTCGTATCTTTGTTTCGGCTCTCATTTAAAGAGGTGAAGTCTTTGTAGATAAGCTGTGGGCAATTTCTAACCAAAGTCTTTTTGTTGCTGTCTTTGGCTGTGTGATTGTATTGGAGTGGAAGGGGCCAGTTCTGTGACTTTGTCACTCATTTGTTCTGGTAGCACAAATCCCTGCCTGATGTAAGAGGAGGCAAATAGTCCTTTTCCCATCGATAGCAAACAACAATTAGAGCAATAGTTAATCACTTGTTTATTTATAGACCAGAATGAACTATGCTTCCATCTAGTTTGACTTCCTGTGTATTCAGGCTCTGTGTTTTCCTTTAGACTTTACAGGGGAAGTGCTGTTAGTGTGGGCTTTTGTTTGCTTGTCTTCTTTTTTCAAAAAAAAAAAAAAAAAAAGAAAAAAGAAAAGGATTCCTCTTCTGAAAGCTGCAGTAAGTCCATTTGCTTACCTGGTAAACTGTTTAATACTTATGTGCCCTCCATGCCAAGAAATGGCATCTGAATGCAGGTTTACATTTCTATAATGGCTACACCCAGCTCCATGAGTGTTTTGGCTTTGCCAAGGAGGATGGAAAGCTGCTGGCTGTCAGAGTTCATTTCCGTGTAACTATTTGTAGGCAGCAATCAAAGCACTTCTCAACTTTCTTTTCATTGTGCTGCTTGGAGCTCTTTAAGCTTCTCATTTAAGAGTTCATTTTATTTTTCCTTTCCCATCCTTCAATCTCTTTCTACAAGCCTCCTTCAAGCTCCACCCAGCACTCCCACACTTTTCCTGAACAGAACTATGTATAATAGTTGCATGGTTGTTTTACCTGTGCTCTGCACATTGTTTCCTCGCTTCTGCCTGGTAGCCCCTTTTTATAACCCTAGGGATTATGTGCGTGCTTCTAACCCCATCAGCAATACCTTGAGCTCTAATCGAAGCAGTGACTGAGAAACATGTCTGTGACCTTTCCAAGCAGAGCATTCCATCCAGGAGGTATGATCTGTGTTTCTGCTTCCTAGATGTGTTGTCAGGCTGCCAGATGACTTCACTTCCCTGTTCTGTAGTTGCAACCCGTCTGTTTTGTGCTGGGCTATCCTACCCATCTTTGTGACAGTGGTAAACTTTGCCAGGAAAGAGCTTTAGAGCCACTGTGTCTAAGGGCAACATTTCACATAAGTGACTGAGCTGACCTAATAGCTCACAGCTGACAAAAGGGATATTCCCCTTCCCATCACCCTCTTGCTGGCGCTGACTCTGGCACTGATTTGGCCCCTTGGCAGACCTATGTGGGCACCTTTCCCTCTCCTTCTGGGTGCAAACTACCACCAAAACAAATTCACTTCTACTGGGCTTGTTTGCTGGTTTAGTGGCTGCATCAGCTCTGACAGGGATCAGATGAACATAGGGAAAGCAGCAAGAAGGAATGTGTGGAGGTGGGTGGTAGACAGAAGGAAACAGAAGTTTTCACCAACAGTGAGGGCCTCCTACAGCCCTACTCTAATAGGTGACCTGCTGACAGGGTTGTACCTATATAAATGTCATGGCTAGGATGGGTTTGCCATACTTCAGGTGGGTGGGACCATTCCTGGTGATGTGTGATGATCAGCAACAGTCACCAGCTGCCAGGACAGATTTCCAGCTATCAAGTCCCATGGCAATTCCAGTGGCCTTCTGGCAGCAAGATGCTAGAGAGACCTGCAGACCTTAGCACAGAAAATCTGGTGCCAGATTTAAGTGGCTGTAATTCATGATGCCTTTCATTAGTGAATAAGAAACTATCCCCGTAAATCCTACTTCTAAGAGTCCTCCTGGCTAATACTTCATGGTTATTAGCCATGTTTTGTGGCCCAGCATTGAGCCAACTTTTAGCTTGTCTAGTTTGATGTCATGTTACTTCTCTGTGGAGTGTGAGGTCTTTTAGACAAAATGTTATGTGATCTAGTGATTCTAGTGCATTGGACTAGCTCAAATTTATGCTATTGGAAAAATTGTATTTATCAACCATACATATACCCTTGCCAAAAAAGCCCCAGCCTAAAATGAAAGGCTTGTTTGACAATACTGAAAGGTATTAATTAAATTTCAGGCCTCTCCTCAAATTCCTTGCTGATGTCATTCCAAATTGATAGTTACATTACATTATGTAAGGATGATGATGATGTCAGGCTGATTGACTTACTATCTCTGCTTTCTTCCTGTCCCTTTAGATTTTGGGGTTATGCTGGCAGTCCTTCAAATGCTCTGAGTTGTGCTTAGTGTTCCAGGATTTGTTAAAAATCAGTACCATTTTGTTAAGTGCATGTTATGTGATGCTACGTGATTTTGAAAAGGTTCACTTTTAGCAGGATGCTAAAAGTGAGGATGCTGCCTTATTTTTTCCTGTTACAAACTGCATGTTTTGTATTGCAGAAGTTAAGTAATGTTTTTTGAAAGTATTGTTTTTCTAAATACTGATAGCTGTAGATGCAAAAAAGAAACCAATCCATCTTCTAAATCACTTCAAGTAGTCAGCCATGTAATTCCTTCCTCACAGCATTTCCATTTTCCTTTCTTCTTCCAAGAATCCGTAAGATTTGTAATCTTTCTTTCTATTTTATCTTGAGGACAGGGAAATTGCCACAGCAGAGAGCCTTTATGCCAACTCTCAGGTCCCAAGGGTAATATGGTAGTCATGGGTGGGTTCTGGCACTTTGCATGGATTTGAAGTGAAAGGAGCTGAGAAGGGCTAGGTTCCCCAGCAGGCAGTTGACACAATAGAACAAAACTAATGGTAGCTGTTGGGACATAGCACAGAAAATCTTCAGCCTTGCATGCTAGGCCTTGCTTGAGTGTTGCTCAGTAGGGGAGTTTCTCCTTTCTTAAGGGGGCTGATATGAATGGTCTATAGCAAACTGTCATCTTAACGCACCCCTGCTGTAGATGCATCTTAAAAGGATAGATGGATGTTCAGTGTGAATGAAAACATGAGTTATGTACAGAACCCCTTGTGGAAAATGAACAATATCCAAAATTTGCAATATTGTTAGGTATTTATTTTGTTCTATGGGCAAATGAATGTATTTAATGTGTATGTGCATGCACATGAATCTACATATATGCATATATGCATAAATATAGATGTATGGTTTCCTTAAGAGTTCAAAAGTACCATAGCTCGAGCTAGCTGTTTGTAGAGTGAGTAAAGCAGCCACACTGAGATGTGGTATGCCAGTGTGGGAATGTACCAATTTACCTGGGCCTTTACATTGTAACCACTGTTTAATTTGGGGGAAACATTAAAATTAAACCTTACCTTTAGAGCTCTGGTAAAGGCCACTGAGGGTCACCTTTTTCCAGGCAGCCGTATTTGACACATTGTATATTAGACTTAGGCACTATTGCACTTTACTTGGCTTGAGCGGATTGTGCTGATGCTTTTCTTGGTGTCTCTTTCACATTCCTCCAATTCCAAGATTTCTATCCATTGCTGTTTTAGCCATAATTGGATCTTCTATTCTAGTTTCTCTTAGGACAGGTTCTAAAACTCCACAGTGATCAGAAAAGTATTTGTCTTAAGACATCCAGCTTCATGTCTTACGGTTAGCTCCTTGGAGATGAATTAAAGCTGTAAATAATAATGCAGGTCTGTAACAAGCCTTAAAAAATTTTGTTGTTTTACTTAGCATAAGAAATACATAAATCTAACCATAATAATAAATGAACCTATATCATTCCTTATATGTGACTCTAGGTAGTTTTAAGGTCCTGCATGTCCTCCCCAGTACATAACTTCTCAAAGACTTTGACTGGCTGAGCATCCCTTTTCTTTCTCTCAGTAAGTCTCTTTCTTCCTGCCAGTATTTCTGTAATTTATACCATGCCTTGCTCTTACTCTCTTCTGCTCTTGATCCCAATTCTGTTGTCAGTCCTTTCATTTTTATCAACTTTTAAATCTCTTTTAAAGCCTGTGTATCGGCATCTAGTTTCTTTGTTCTGCCTCTGGAAAATATCATTGATCTGCACACAGGTGCTTGTGGAGAGGGTGAAGAAAAGTAGCTTCTCCAGGCCTCTTCTCTTGCCTCTCTTTGAAAGTGTATTGTTCATGGTAGTGACATGCTATCGTTACCTCCCTGTGGAATTTAAGTTCATTGCATTAGTTAAAAAGTAATCAAATGACACTGCGCAGACTTCCATCCACTATAGGGGACCCCATGATGATGATTTATTTATCATTCCTATTTCAGCAGGAGCTATGAACCTTTGTCAAAGATCAGGGCTTCACTGTGCATGTGAAGGCTGTGCGATGTAAAGGAAAGATGGTTGCTGTCTCAATGCATTTAAAGTTGAGGCATTGAAGTGTTTTGCTTTCATGTGCCAGAAGTGTTTGAGACTGTTTAACTGAAGGAGAAAGGGTGAGCTGGGACAGGGGTGCAGTAGCAGGTCATTTAGGAGATGTTGTGAAGGCAGTCTTTATGTACGCTACGTTACTCATGCAACAGTATGTCAGTTGTTAAAAACCCGAGTCAAAGGAACAGGTAACAGCAATGGACTTTCCTTTGTTAGCAGAGAACCATGGTTACAAATTTCACCTAGGAGCCTGCCAGATAAACAGTTTAAGAGAGAGCATGACTGATACAATGCTCCATTAAAATTAACTCTTCCTGTCATGCTCACATCTCCTTCGTGGAGAGGAGGACTGTGGCTGTGGGCATTATGGGCGATCCAGACAAGCAGGCTGCAGAGTAAGCTGTCATGTGCTATGACACCGAGTAATGCAAATCAACCCTGTTCCAGGAAAGCCATTTTCATGTCAGCCTCTACATGAAAATTATCTGACTTGAACAAGGGTTTCTTTATGAAGTTAAGAGAATTATTCCTAAGGATTGGAATCTGTCTGTGTCATGGACAAATGGCCAGAATGGACTTCAGAGTGCAGTCAGAAGATGAGATAATGTGCAACAAGCAATTTTATTTTTTTTTTAATAACCAGCAGGCCAGAGAGGATCATGTCAGCTTAGAAAGTATATTTCTGTCTGAACAGTCCAACCTGCTGTTTTACAGGTAATGCATGGTGTTACTGCATTTTTCAGTGATTAATGGAGGAAAATACCTCACAGTCCATTCTGCTCTGGGTTTGACACTTTGTGCATACCCGGTGTTGCTATTCCTGTGTGTAGCTGGTTGCTCAGTCTGCTTACAGCTTGAATGGGTGATTCTGAGCTCCAGGAAACCCCAGTTGCTTTTGTTTTGCTTTTAATCTGGATGGCACTTGGGAGCAACACTTGAGCCCACTTTTTTTAGACTTTTTTTGAGTTCAGAGAATCTCCTTGAAGTTGGCTTCCTGCGATCCTTTCATCCAGTCTGTTTGAAATTGTGCTTTTCCTTTGGCTTTGTTTGGCATCTATTCAAGTACCTTCTGTTATGTGGTAGGTATCAGCCTTTGTTACTGGCCCATGATAGCTTACTCAGGCTGGTGATGGTGATTGACTTCTCAAGCACACTGAAAGGTGATTGAAATAATTTCAGCGCTCTTCCTGTCTCATGCATAGGGTTGCTAAAGAGTATTCTGGTAGTGCTAGGATAGGGAATAAAAGTTATGCATATTCCTTGCTCTGTCTACTTTCACAAAATCACAGTGATTCTGTGATTCAATCACTTTGTCTCTTACAAGATGAATTCACATCATGAAAAGGACTGAGTTACTCTTTTTTTCCTGTGGGCTCAACTCTTGTCAGCCCATAGATACTCAAAAAGTCATGAATAAGGTGCAAAGGAAAAGAGGAGGCTGAGTTTATTTTCTGTATTTCCACAAGCCTTTGAATACCACTTCTGTACTTCCACTCACTATTCATGTGTGCAGGAACCTTGAGGTTGGAAGGATTGTCTCTTCTTGCCTTCAGAAGTTAATGATGTTATTCTTCAGTGACCACAGTGCTGTGCCTTGCTTGTCACAAAGGGAGCTCTGGGCACGCTTCACTTTAACTCTAGTGATACTAAATCATGCATCAAAACACAGATCTCTGTACTCACACTATTTAGATGCATATATGGTCACTTCTCTTGTTTAATTCTGAGGCTTTGCAGCCAGAACTGGTGCTCTTTCATGATGTAACAGATTGTCATTTGTTCCCTGGGGCATTCTCACTTCCAGTAGTTCTTCTGTGCTGTTTCATGTTGCTACTTATGCCACCTGCTAGGACATGGGATCTCTCCTCCAGAGGTTTTTGTGCCTCCTTTGTACCTGAATGGTGTGGAAATGAGATGTGTGTTTGTGCGAAGTGTAATTCAATGGGGTTTTATTTTGTATTGGGAAAGATGGAAAGTTAGAGAAACAGTAATGAAGACCTGATCAAGAAAAGAAAAATAAAGAAGCATCATCTCTCCTTGTGGCATCAGAGTACTCCTAGGTTTCAAGTCATGGGAGCAGGCAGTCTCCAGTATTAATTTCAACTTTACCATAGGCTGTCTGGTATGTACAGTATTATAGCATCTTTCCTATAATTAAGGGTCAGACAATGTTGTCATTGTCACCCCCCTACTATAATGGGTTAGAAATTACATAAAATAACTAGCTATGAGCTGAGATTTTATGTGTGCTCTCAGACTGAAAGACAGCACTGCCTTTAGTTTTAATCTAGCCTGTTTAATTATGGGTGGGTCTGAGAGCACCACAAATTAAGGTTGTGTGATGCTGCCATTATACAACATTATTTTCAGTTGCCTATTGCTTTATCAAACTCTAAACAGCTTTATCAAACTCTAAACAGCTATGATTAAAGTTTTCCAGGGCTGTTGTCTGCCTCAGATGGAATTAGTGAAAAATTTTAGTTAAAATGAACTCTGCAGTTTTTGAGACAAAGGCTAAAGAAAAATGCTGATTTGCTTGTTTTATTTTGGGGATCTTTTTGTTGGTGTGGCTCTTTTTTGTTGTTTTAAAATTATTTATTTTTAGATGTGGTGTTTGTTTTTTTATTATTTATATTAGATTTGACTCAGGGATTCAGTACTTGGTGAGAGAAGGCATATTTTGTCACTGGATGTATTTTTTGCCTTTCTCGTGCAAATTTGGGCAAATTGTAAGTGTCTGAAAAATTGCACTTAGCACACATTCATTAGAGTCTCATGTTCATATATAATTTTCAACTAATATTTCTGATTCTGCATTTGCTAAGCATTTTCCTACCGTCTGTGCTGAGGGTTGACCAGGCAACAAGTCCCTGAGAGCAGTTCAGCTTGCTCTAATTAGAGGGAATGAGAAACCAATTTCTGTAATGGATCCCCCATGTGATAGCATCAGTTAAGCTTGGGCACATGAGCTACAAGTAGGCAGCCTGTCTCATCCCTCCACCAGCCCTTTTCCCCTTGCCTTGCCCTGCCCATCACCTGTGTGCAGCGCTGAAGAGGAGGAGGGAAAGAATGTGTACTGTGGGTATTGAAGTGATAAGAAAGGAAGGGATTTTGAGGTTAGAGGAGGAGAAAGTGGGATAAATGACTGCATAAATGACTGATATAAACCATTGTGAGGCTGTGTGAGGGGAGGGATCAGTTGGAGAGCTCATGATGGGTGGTAAACCAGAGGCTGAGTAAGAGGAGCAGTGCAGGTCTGCTCAAGTGAGAAGCAGAGATTGGAGCTGGGGGTGGCAGGAGGTCCATGGATGAGGAAGAGTGGGGGTGTGGTGGTGCTGCCAGGGGAGCAGATAAGGGCTCACTGGTCAGGTGTCAGCACGTAGCCAGGAGCCTAGCATTTTGGTTTAGGAACTCTTTAATTTTGATGTTTTTCCTCTCTGAGGAAGTCTTAGAGACACTCTGGCAGCTCCCTTGCATGAAAGACAACCTGCTTCTGTCAGCTCTTTCATTAGCTCACTTGGCAAAGGTCCCTGCCATAGTTCTAGGGTCTTTTGATGACCATAGGGATGTAAAATGATGCAATGTGATGGATTTTTAGTGATCTTTAAAAAAACCTGAGGACTTGCACTGAAAATTGCATTAAAGACACATTATTGAGGTTGTAGAGTCAAGCACACACAAGTTAGGAAACGCCAGAACAAAATTGGGCTTTGTACCATTAATTCACATTCTCTGTACACTATGAAATGATCTCGGGTGCTCTGATCACATCTGTTTCTGTCAGCAGAACCTCTGCCACATTCAGTGCACTGGATGGATGGTGGCCCTGGGATGTTAACTTAAATAAAAAAATTATTTCATGTATCATGTAATCATGAGGTCTGTCTGCATTTGTCCAGAACTGTCCAAAGGGAGGTGAATTATCCCTGCAGTCTGTCAGAGATGCTCATTTGAGACTACAAGTGGGGAAGATGCCTGGAAGTTTGTTCCAGTAACTCTTTTGTGTAGGCTTTGATGCCTGTCATCCTGCTATATGTATGCAGACAGGCTAGTCTCAAAAAGGAAGGAAGGACTGTGTTCCTACCTTGCCTTCAGTCAAGGAAGACATCTTGGGGCCCAAAAGCACTGGGAGGCATTGAGCCTCTTGAAGCAGCTTTTTTCTTTCCCATGGCTTTCCTTGGCTGGGTGCTACTCCATAAAGCTCTTGTGCCAGCTGAGTAGCTCTGTATGTACTGTTACTCTTGAGGAATGTGGTACAAGACCTGAACTCTAAAACCAGTTCACTGACAGCAACAGACATCAAGCAAGTTGCTTGATAGACCAGAACTGCATGGCTTAAAAAATTAAAGGCAGCTGAGGTATTTATATGCTAGTGGGAATACAACTTGGCTTTGTCTGCACAGCACATCACTACTTGATGTGTACGCTAGATAACATTTCAGGAATACAGTCACTACAGCATTGCAATCTCTTTTTGACCATATGAAATAGTAGGCCAGTGGCCTAGTGAGTACCTCCTTTATGGCAATGAAAAGCCAGATTGACTGGGCTTCCAAGCAGACTTTCCTATCTTGATTTAAACATGAAACTGCATCTTTCAGCTCTATCAGTATTCCTAGCACATAAGAATAGTTGAGACGTAGAAATGGTACAGAAACAGGTGCCATGTTTCTTGCAAATGGAGTTGCATCACTAGAGTATGAACTTGCATAGCAATTAGAAAGATGAATTAACCTGAAAATGTATGTCCTTTTAATTATGTAGTTGAGATGTCCAATTGCAAAACTGAGATGTGTAATTACTTGAGGAGGGCAGAAATACAACTTTATGAAATTTTAGTATGGTTTCTGTAATCTGTGTTTCTAGCAACGCACCAATTTATGCAAACATTAATCTTCCTGACTGAAGCAAGAGCATTTATGTTCTTGAGGTGGCATCATTTTCCTCTGTGGGCCTCACAATATCTGTGTCAATAAAAAGGTGGGAAGAGGATACTGGTCCTTAAGAAATGGTACCAGTGGTCCTAGGAAGTGAAAAGAAGGCTTGGTCTGTGGTTAGAGCAGTGGGGTTGGGATGTGAGAGCTGAGCTTGGCTATCAGCTCTGACCCAGGATTCCTGTGGGCATCGTGTATTGCCTCGCATATGCACCATACTTCAGGTCTGCTGTGGTCTTTCTTCCTGGTGAGACCACGCTTTGGGCTCACATGGGGTGGAGGTCCCACCTCCTTTCCCAAGGGTATATGTTGCTGTAAAGAGACAACAGCCTCTGCGGCTGTTGACCTCCATCATTTTGTTTAAAGGTCTTGAGCCAACAATGAAGGGCCAAAGCTGTGGATTTATGACTCTTGTTTGTTTGCTCTTTATTTGGAAGAGTCACTGCCCAGTGTGAAAGGGCTGCACTCTCAGAGAGGTGATGAAATATTGTCATTGGCCTGCTGTACAGACCATCTGTCTCTCCCAGGACTACTCTGGTGCATGGTGAAGTATGTTGTTTTCCTGTATGGGCTTTTTCTTTAATTAGCCTTGATTCACTGCTAACGTCTGTTTTTTTTTAAATCAAAGCAACCCCCCAAAATTTAAACACACAGTGACAACCTGCAGCCTTAATACAACCTGTCCCTTGTGCCTATCGGTTGTCTTAAGATAAGAGACACTAAAAAAATTGTTCAACTGACCAGAACAATATGGATTAAAAAATTATTGTTAGCAGATAGATGAGGTATAAATTTAATATTGAGCATTAAATTTGGCCTTTCTTGCACATTATTTCTGGTGCGTTAGCAAATGTTTCAATGAAATAATAATAATCCTATGGTCGTTTACGTTTTGCAGCTGGAAAACATCTGCCCCTGTGGAAGCGTGTGATACATATGTGTGTAATATCTGTCTTTTTCTTGTGCAATTACGTAAAAATTAAAACACTGGGAGTGCATGCAAGTGTTTAGGAAGAGCAAGTGTTACATGGAAATTTTCATTATCTCTGAAACTGGTATTACAGCCCTACAAATTCATAGTTAAAACGCATGGATTTGTTAAGTTTGAAAATTAAATTGCAGTGCTTAATTAGCCTTATCCCATGCTGGCTAATGTCTTTTTTGAAGCTTACTTCTGGAATGTACTGAAATTATACTTGTGTATATTCTGTACCTTTTCCTGAAAAGAAATAGAGTAATTCCTTACTCTGAGCCTATATTCTACACAGCCAAGTGTATCTCCATCCAGCAAAATTCTCCATTTCCACCAGGGGTACTACTAGGCAACAGTAAAGGGCAATTTGGTAAACTTTGACTAAGATTAGAACAGTTTATAGGAGGGATTTACTTTCCCCAATTCTCTCTCTTCTGCTTTCTGAGAGGGTGCTTCAGGATCTGCCTGTCTTTTGGGAATGGACAGCTGATTTGATTTGCTGTTTTGTTTTCTTTCTCTCTTAGTCAGTACACTTTCTGGAGGTAATATTCAGAGGTGGTTTTATCCATTTGGGATGCTATCCACTTTGGTTGCAATATTGCCCCACTTGCAAGACTTAGTTTCTTCATGTTCCTTTGTCAAAATGGGACCAGATAATGATTTTCTCTCATAAATATCCTGAGCATCAGACTAGAAGAAAGATGTATGTGATGGCAGCTCTCCAGTGATGCTGCTGCAGTATTCATAATGCAAAATTTCCCAGCGAGGGCTAAGAGCAGAAAGTCTTAGCTTTGTAATCAGCATGGGGATGATATCAATGTTTTGGTGAGACTGTGCTATCTAGGCAGTGCTCCCAGGAATGCTTATATATTTTCATGTGATCTATCGTTGTAATGTTAGGGAGGCTACTGTTATTTTGTATATTGTTACTGCTCTGTGAGCAAAACACATGCCAACACTAACTGGATGGGTATATGTAAAGAAAGGCAAATGGGTGAAAATACATGATGATTATCTCTTGTTTAGAAGGAATGATTTCTTTGGTTTCCCACTCAGTCTTCCAAAATAATGCACCTCCCAGCTCTCAACAAGGACATTAAATAACATCACTTTTTATCTCTGAGTGTCCTAGTTTATAGCTTTCAGATATTATTAAGTTGCACATTACTTAGATGTGGAAGGAATGACGTACTTTCTCTATTGAGAGAAATTTGGGGTAGTTTCATTAGTATGTTGAACTCTGTGATGCAGAATTGGAAACTGTAATGTTATCTGCTACACAAATTGATTCCACTTAATTTTAGGCTGTGTAATACTTTTTCTTGTGGTGCTGATCAGTACTGACCTGGCTGGGGAGATGGCTAGTTCTGTTGATTACATATCCATCGCAACTTACGTTAATTATCTGTAGATTTTAAGTCTTTCTCCTTATTTTTTGCATCATGTTTTGTGAAAATAAGTTTATATTTCAGAAAGCTTAAATCTGCCATGCTGGCCTACAGGAATGTATTTGGAATGTTAAGTTTCTTTTAACAGTCATGTTTAATATATACAGAGGGCATCTAGCTCTGACAGGCCATCTGAATGTCTTCAAAGAGTTACTGAATTGTTTATTGATCTACTTCATTATTGCTGTTCCTCTGGTTCCTTTTGATGTCTTGTCACTTTGTTCAAAATATGATGCCAGGGTTTTAAATTAATAGTTGTGCAGGAAGCCCTACGTGTGTAAATATTAGGGTATGTTTCTCCTTTGAGTAAGAATGTGCTAGATTGTGCAGTAAATATTGCTGCCATCAGTTTTGTCCTTTTCATGCCCCTCTCGGTGCACAGATACTACTTCCTCTCTTCCTCTTAAGAAAACTGAAGTGTCTGAGGTTTTATCTCTTAGGTTTTATAACAGTCTAATCTCTTATTCTGCCTTTGGAAGTTTACAGACTAGTTTTCTGCTTAGGAAAATAAATTTGATTAATTTTCCTTCCTTCCCTTTAATCTTTTCCATGTGTGTCTCTTACATTTGTTAAATCAGAAATTAGAAGTGCTTGCTGGTTTTTGTTTTTTTTTTTTTTCCCCTTCTATTAATTTATTTAATCACTTTTGGAAGCTTTTTAAGCTTCTGGAATAGACAGCATCCCATGACAAGGAGCTTCATAGTTAGTATATTGATTTCTTGGAAAAGGGTTTTATTTTTAATCCTGCCACCTGAATGTTCATTTGTGGATTTTATTGTTTTTATTTTGGCTTTAAATAGTGAGCAATAATTTTTTATTTTCTAAGCTTTCAGGATCTTAAATATTTTTATTATATCCTCTATCAGTTGCTTCTTTTTTCAGGATTAAGATTATAGCCTGTTTGCTTATTCCTTGTACAGAAGTTGTTCTGTATCTTTGGTCATCTTGGTCGCCTCTCATTATCTCTTCTATTTCTAGATTTTGCATTTGATTCAGCCCATTGGCTCATCTTCTACCCTTAGCATGCACCCACAGCAACAGCAGGAGGTTGCCTGATATCAGATTAATTTTTGTGGTAACTTAACACAGAAATGTTAAGCCTCAGAGTGAGAAATAAGACTTCCCACTGGTGATAAGGCAGGTGTGGAACTATTTCATTAAGATGTACAGCTTCTTCAGACAAATGTCTTGTGCCTGCCTAGAAGGCAGCCTTGCCAGTTTGCATTCTTCCAGTTTTTAGTTTACCTTCCCTTCCCAGCAACAAAACCTGGCTACTGTTTTCCCAGTGCATTTTGCTGACAGCTCTGAGAGTTACAGGCCAAGTGTATGTCTTAGGTGTGCTCAGTAGCTGACCCACAGAAATTGGCCCATTTGGCTGCTTCTTGCTGACAAGGTAAAGGTTTGTGCTGTGAAGCTGTCAGATTCATCTATTACTGGTGTTCATTGTTGGTCATGCAGGACAGTTTTATTTATTTTTAAGAGTCCCCTAACCCACTCCTTTCTCACTCTTCCCCCATCCAAACTGGTAGGAATGAGCTAAGTATTCTAGAGATAGGGATAAAAAACCCCAACCTCTTAATATTTAAGTCTGTAGAAAGTAAGCTGTTACATTAGAAATTATCAAAGTCGAGGTTACCTGTGTACAGTCTTAAATCTTCCCTCTTTCGCACATACAGCCCAGTCAGTCTTTAACAACTGGTATGCTGTTTCTGCAAAACTGCAGGTATTTAACAGTAACAGAAATACTGTAAAATCATAAGGTAGAGCTAATGTGTTTATTGATGAGGTTTCTTTTTTTTTCCCTGCTGGCCCTACCCTTTCATTGTTATATTTCAATGTGAAACTTGACTGCAGTACTTTTATTTCCTTACATTTGAAGTAGGTTTTCAAAAGGTAAGTGAGCAAAATGCATCAGAGAAAACCACATTAGGAGGGGAAAAAGGAAAGCAAATCCTCAGCTGTGAGGAGCTGCCAGTAATGTTCAAAAGCTGATGAAGATGAGCTGCATCTAAGCATAAATAGTCTTCAGAGTCCATGTGTTTTGTTGCCTTGTGAGACTGGGTGTACTGTACTCATTAGTTTTGCTCCATTTTAAATATTTGATCACATTGTTTACTTTTGTGTAGTTTAAGGCTCTATTGCAGTAAATTTTCACTTTGCAGTACATGAAGACTAGGAGTCTACAGGCTGTCCAGTCTATAGTGAAATTAGCAGTTAACTGTAGCCCAGCCTTGGTGTTTTGTGATCTGCCATGTTATTTTACAGTGAAAACATCCAGGATAAAATGCCACAAAATTGATGGGTTTCCATTGAGAGAAATTTTCCTTTTTTCCCCACTGTTTACATGCTGAAGATGAGTCCTCTGCTATGACACAAAGACACTTTAAGAAGATTTCAAACAGCAGCAAAAAATTCTTTCTTTGGGGAAGAAAATGTACCGTGTAGACTTTTCTGTCATTTTGAAGTTAAAACATTTTTTCCCCAAGAGTATTTGCTGTTTCAATGCAAAAAACCTCACATTCCTTTTTTTTTTTTTTTCTTTTTAAGCATTAAAGTAGCCAGAAAGTCAATAATATGTATAAAATATGCAATAAATGTTAACCCCTGTACCTGTAGTCCATGATACTCTGGCATACTGAGATAGTGCCTTTGCCTGGACTGAAGATATATTATCTCTATTGAAAGGGTTTGTGTTTGTGAAGGTTTGTACTGCCCCCTAAAAAAAAAACCAAACCAGTTACTATTTAAAAAAATTCAAATTGCTGTCTTCTAATATCTTCACAGATTCCCATTAAGAGAGTAGATAGTGTGCTGCAGGAAATCTGGGGGAAATAGAATTACAAAAAGCTAGTGACTTAACACTTAAGTCCCATTCTGCTTTGCTGGTCATGTGAGATTTAATTCTCTTAATTTTATATATTTAATTTCACAATACCATTCTTTCCCTCTTGCTGGAGGAAAGACCCATTTTCTGACATAAATGTTTCTTTTCTCTCCCCTCTCCACCCTGACCCCCAAGTACTCTGTGCTGTTTGCCCATTAGGTCATACCAGCATAATTCTTACTGTGTCATGTAGGGCATTTCAAATGAGGAATGTGTCAATTATTGGACCTCAAGGAGGAAAGGTCCAAGTCATAGTGATGGGTTAGCATAGTCTTTAGGGTCAACAAGGCTGGGATTAAAAGGGAATGAGCCCATCAGGGTCTGAGGGCACTGCTTCTGCTGTCTCTCTGTCATTCAGATGACTTGCAGACCAAATAGACTAAAGCAGATGGTATTGTGACCACTACATTATATGCAGTTCAGTTTTTATTTTGGACTAGATTTAATTTGCTCCCCAGGACTAAACAGTCTTGCCTCACTTGGGGTTCAAAGCTGAAGGACTGCTTATTAGTTGAGACCTGCCATGGTAAGAGATGAAGGATTGGAACAACGCTTTAAGTTCAATGTCCTGTCAAAAAAGTGTATTTGCATGTTCTAAAACTGCTCCGGACATAGAACCCCATGCAGAGGGAGGGCTTTAACACTATATTATTGCTCTGAGCTAAGGTCTTAATATAGACACAGGCTTTTATTAATCTTAAAAATCTTTTGTCCTGATCTTCCTGGTGATAGTATTCAGTATTACTGTGTCTAGCTAATTAGAGCTACTGCTGGTAGCTCCAGCTCTGTCAAGTTTTATTAATTGAAGTCCACTGACATAAATCCATTGTTTGTATTAAGAAAGGGGGAGGGCAGGGGGAAAAAAACACTTTGTTTTTCTTATTTATTTTCTTTCTTTATTTTTTCCCAGTTGTCCTTGTCAACATGCCACAGTTTCATCAGAAACAAGGCATGCATGAAGCTTTTCAGCCTGGGTTTTGTTTCCCTGTAGTTTTTATACTTGTTTAATTTGCTGACTGGCAGCTGCAAAATCACTTAATCAGCATATCTGGCCCAAATGCTAGGTTGGACTTGAACATACTGACAGTGTCTTGGCTCATGCACAACTTAGACTAGTTTGAGTTCTTGTTCTGTGATCTGTATAGGTAGCAGTGGTGGAAAAATAAGAAAACAACAGTCTGAGGATCCTTCTTGTTCCTTTCCCAGATGTGCAGCACTAGTCAAACCCTGAATGCCTGTTTTGGTCTTGTTTGTAGCCTCATGTGAATTTGGAGAGTCACTTCTGACTTACAAGACCCTCTGTGGGAACAGGAACAGCTCTCTATTACTGCTCAGTTGGCAGGCCTTCTTTTTGAGTCCATTCGTTTGCCCTCTCTGAAGCACCATTTTTATGTGTTCATTTCTGTGACCTGTGGAGCTGCTGAGCAGTGTCACCATATTGGCAGGTCTATTTGGTCAACACAGAAAGCGTTTTCTCTGAATCCAGGCAAGTCATCTGAACTAATTACTGTGGTAAGTCCTCTCATGACAAGATCCAAGATTAACTTACTACCTTATTTTTTCCAGGTACTCCACATCTGCATTCTCCAAACTAAGCAAAGTAGGGATTCGACATCCTCCAACTCTTCCTTTCATTGGTAACCTCCTCTTTTTCCATGAGGTAAGATATAGTTTTCTTTGTATCTAGCCGAAGTGATGGGATGAGTTGACAGGAGGTAGGAAGAATCAAAATGGTACACTTCAGTGGTACCATCTCTTCAAGCATCTCCCTCTAGAAAGAACATGCAAAACTCAGCTTCTTGTTTCAACTGATAGAAGCAGTTGAGTGCAAGCAGCAGTAATTTCAGGGTAAAATAAACTTGAGTGGAAAAAAAAAAAGAAAAGAGGCATAAGCTCCTGCAGTTAATTACTTGAGCTTTTCCAAGAAAGTTCATGCCCTCAGTGAAGCAAATTTAGTTATGTGAATAGAGCAGATTATATTAACTGGCCCAAACTAGTTTGTTCTGAGTGGTTTTGGCTCCTGTGACCTTTCTGTTTGTTTGTGCTATTGCTAATTGTACACATTTATTCCGAAGCTTGTAAAGTTACTTGCTCCTGAGCAGTAACTGGCATTAAGTACCACTGAACTCTGTCACTCTGTGCCCCACGTACTGGGACTGAGAAGAGGAAAGAAGGGGAGGTATTGGAATTCTGCCTTCAGATTTCATTCCCTTATTTTTCTCACCCATGCCCTTTCATTAGTCTGCTAATGCTGTAGTTTTGTTCCTTGCTGAATTTCACTAATGCCTCTGAGGGTCCAAAACCTCTTAATAACGAGGAGCTGCCATTTCTCTGGTTGAATCTTACAGCAAAATCTCTGTAGTGTGTCTCTGTTGCAGTCCCAACAACTTTTCAGGAAATCTGGGCTAACTCCAGCTGCTGCCCAATTTCCTCTTTTAGGTGCATGGTCATCGATATCCATGCCGAGATTTGAATTATTAATGACAATATAGTGTCTCTTACTTTTGTCTTCATAGTGATTGCACTGTCAATATCTGACTCATTGTTAGGTAAAACCCATTTAAATACCAATTTTACATGTACGTCTGATTTCATTTAGAAAATAGCGTGAAAGGTAGACTTGATCTGCTCTTGGTTAATGTGAACTGGAGTTGACAGAGTGACTTTAACATACCGGGAATGCTGGTGGTGTGGAATACAGACCAGTTCATCCTCTCTCTTCTGGTTTCAGTTCAGCTGGATGGCATGAAGCTACTTGTTCTGTAGTTCTTTGGTGACAAAATCCAGTTATCATTAGTCACCTGCTAACGCTATAAGAAAAAGTGCCTAGAGACTAAGCTGTTCTGATATGCTGTAGATAGGCTTGCCCTGTCTCAGCAGACAAGTGGAAAGTTCTTGCAAAGTGTTGCCTATGATGTGTTAAGCAAATTTCATTACCAGATTTACATGCATTAAATCCACGTAATGCAGGCTAATAAAGAAAAGTTAAACTTATCTTACTTACTTTAGCAAAAACTTAGTTAAAGGTGGCTGATAAATTGTATCTTGGATTACCAAGAAATATTAATTCCATGCAGGGTTTTGAAATACCCTTTTTTGGACCGTTTGAGTGATGCAAAACCACAAGGCTGTGTGTCCTTGGATTTCACTATCCATGTTCTCTGTAGTCCTATGATTACCAGTAGGAATGGGCAGGGATGAGTCCAGGCTCTTTGTAATTTTTCTTTCTTCCCTCATATATTTTGCCATGTTTTCTGGATCTGCTCCTGTGGCTGCTTTCCTAAAAATAGTGCCCATAGCAACGTGTTGGTAATAAGAGAGCTGCTTTTATACTGTAGGCTGTTCTCTGAGAGTGTTTTCAGGGACATGAGTGCTCTCACTGCAGTCAGAGGACAGCTTCCACATTCCCTTCCCTTTGCAGGGTAGGTCCGGCGGTTGCCCGTCCTAGGAGTGAGGATGGTTTTAGGGGCTTAGCTGTGAGGGGCACAGCTGTGTATGAGCAGTGATTTGTTGGGGGCTGAGGTTACTCCTTTTTATGCTAATAGGAAGTAGCAAAATGTTGATTTGTTCTGTTGCTACATCTACAATGTTAAAAAGTCCTTGCACTTACATGTTTATGCAACCATGTCTTCTCACTGAACTGGCTTTTTAGAGAGTCTCTCTTTTAAGTAGGCCAGCTCCTTCTTGGTATTGCCAGTGTTGTGAAAAGAAAACACGGGAGCCACACTCCCACTATATCATCAGAGTAGTGTTTTCAACTCATGAACATTTATTTTGGAGGTATTAATGAATGGTGACTTAGTAATGAATTGATATGTGCCGTATGGGAATCTGCCTATGTATCATTCATACTCTTCCTGTGTCAGACTTGGACTGCAAATCAGCTCAGGTTGAAAAGCCCTGGACAGCAGAGGGATGTAGAAAAAAAAGGGAAATTAAGACATCTTAACTTATACAGTCTCCTGGTCCAAAAAACATCCTCTTCTCATGGTTTCTAGTTCTCCTCCTAGAATATGATTGCTAAAAAACTTGAGGAAAAAAGAAAAAGGGAGGAATATGGGGGGGGAGGAACAACA
Organism: Loriculus beryllinus; assembly: GCA_039877255.1. Classification (NCBI taxonomy): domain Eukaryota; kingdom Metazoa; phylum Chordata; class Aves; order Psittaciformes; family Psittacidae; genus Loriculus; species Loriculus beryllinus. The sequence goes on from JBCJKH010021917.1 coordinate 25,319, forward strand.
TGGACTCACACACACAACTCCCTCTGACATAATCAAGAAAATCTAGGACTTGGAATTTAAGAAAAAATATTAAATACTAAAAGCTCCTAAAAATTGTGGGTAAAAACAGTATTTTTCAATTTAAATGGCATAATTCAAGGATTTGCTTGTCTTTTCCCTAACTTGGGTGTATATCAGCTCTACTGAAGTGAACAGAAGTTCCTGTTTTGCTCCACTGTGTGAATAGAGCATCATTCTTTTTTTGACTATTATTCTTCTTCTGTAAGTGTGCCTGAAAACAAAGGAACAATGCCAGCAGGATTTGACCAATAGTGCTAGGGTGGGAGGTTTTTCATAAACCTTCAAATTTATTTTCAACAAGAAAATGCTTTCTCCAAGGGATTACTTTGAAAGAGTTATTTAGGGGATCTCTCAAGCAGTGCAGTTTGTTTGAGTAAAATAAGAGTTGCTTTTAATACAGTGTCTGTGAGAGAGGAAAAGGAAGTGCTGAAAGTTAAGGGACTAAGGGAAATGCAACAGGAAAGACCTATCTCTATCACAGAGAGGCAGACTTTAAGAGCTGATTTGGGGAAAACAAAGTTATTTTACTGTAAGTCGCCCCTCCTCTCTCAAGCACAATAAATGGAGATAATCACACCCTGAAACTAAAACATATCCAAGTTAATCAACTTATCTCAAAAAAGAGAAGATAGGAAATTATTGCAGTTCTGCAGCTGGGAAATTATCAGAGTCCAAGATATTAGATTAAAAATTCTTCCCTTGCATGAGAACCATTTGTGGTGGGTAAGTCTGATGTAATAGTAAATATGATTAGATTGTTTAAAAAAAGCAGTATGTTCAGTTTCCTCAATAACTGAGCAGACTTGCAGCAGGCAGACCACTGCTTTGCTAGGAACTCCCAACTGTTCCACCACCTCTCCACGTTCTGCATTTTTCCTACCAGCCTGTGGAAAAACACAAGGTTTTTCTATAATAGCTGTGTAATGGGACCCGCAAGGGTATACACAGCACGGACTTTCACATATGGGTTTGTATGGGCTTTGGAGCAGCAGGTTGCAGGAAAACTAAACAAAACTCTCCTATTAATTCCCAGGCTAATGGTTTTATTATGTGACAGATGCTCTGAAAACCAAGAAGGCACACGCACTGCCCTACCCTTCTGTCTGAAGAACCACAGCAAACACTTGACCTGTTGCTATGGCTGTGCTGTGCTTTTTCTCCCCATTTCCCATTCCCTTTCTAAAAAGGCAGCCAAGCTGCATTTAAATGTCATTGGCTCTGATATTTGCATGGCTCTGGTCGCCTGGTACTGTACCTGTGTGCGCTGCTCCTTACTCAGCCTCTCGGGGAGCAGCACTGTGCTGCTGCAGCCTTGGGGCTGATGTCTCTTCATGATGTTTGGGGTGGTGGTAGGTGTGTGGTTGGCTGCTTGTTTTTGTTCTTGGTAGGCAGGATATGCAGTTTTGCCCTGTGTGCTGTTGGGCAATGTGCTTTGGGTTCTTATGATCGTATGTTGCTTTCCTCCTATTACTCATAGCAAGCTCCAGTGGAGGTTTTGACTGGCTGTGCGCTTGTATCCCTGCCTTGCATTTTAATGAAAGACATCACTCTCTTTAGCCCCTCTCTGCTTGGACAGATACTCTTTGTTTACTCTGTTTATTTCTGTCTGGCCTACTTGTAGATCCTGGGCTGCCCCAGAGTGGCCCATTTCTGCTGAATGGAAGTGGGGGACTGTGTGGGTGCTTTGTCTTGCTTTCAGTTTGGGATCTGGCTGGGCTGTGTTGTTTTATGGATGATGGGTGGGTGCAGAGAAAGGGGGAGTGCAGAGAGGAAGCAGAGGGCAAACACAATCTTTTTCCTAAGCATCTGCTAAAAGCATCCTTTGGGTTGGACATAAAGAAAATAAAAAGCAAGGTCCTTGCAGGAATGAAATTACCCCCCTGTCTAATTTTCAGCCTAGAAAGCAGTGTGTCAGTGCTTAGAGAGAGTGGCTGCAGTGTTTACTGTTCTGGAATTTAATGACACAGCGTGTAAATCCAAACAAGGTTGGAGAGAGGCAAATGGTGAGGGGAAAAATAGAGGGGGGAAAAGAGGAGCTGTGGGATAGTCAGTGGACCTGGATTTAATTGCAAGAATAATATGGCTTACACTAACAGTGAAAGCCTGCATATGCTTTGGTGTTGCTGCGTGCAGATAACCAGGAAAAGAATAGGATAGGGAGCATACAGTTTGCAACCTGATAGCTCTCTGTGGGGAACCAGAAGGGGCAGCAGTGGCATCACCAAATAATCTGGCTTTATCTCACCCAGTTGACTGTGTGCATCTGTCATGGGCTGTTCACTGCCCAAGTAGACCTCATGAGGCTCTCCGTGTCTTCTCTTGTATCCTGGAAACACCCTTCACATGCACCTTGATTGGGAGGCCTGTGAATGCATGCATTTCATGTGACATGAATACATGTGGTGCAGATCTAAACCTAGTAATGTTGTAGTCTGCAGTGTGACAGAAAACCTGGGGTTAGATATGATTTTATGTGTATATTCATATCTCTATAAAGCCAGTCTGTCTCCTCTTCAAATACGTGTGTATTCCTAGTTTCAACTGGTAGTCTCTGCTGCCTGCTTTGATCAGATGTTAGCATTGTCAGGTATGCTGACAAAGTCAGTGCAGTGCCTGTTTGCGGGAACCTAATGCAGGAAAATGAAGACATCGCAGTTACCTGTCTGCCACTTGAATAAATGCTGTTTGCACCCTTCGGTAAGAGCCTTCTGGTTTCTCAGAAGAGCATCTGGTGGAGCTGTGCTGTGGCTCACCCCAGCTTCTCCCTGAGTGTGAGTTCTCAGCAGGGTGAGCCTGCCTCTGGAGGGGGGGGGGGGTGTGTCTTGGGTGGTTTTCTACCTCAAAGAAGAGGAGCAGCCACAGAGACACAGATGCACTGCCAGATTTCC
>JBCJKH010021919.1:0-10686 GCA_039877255.1 Loriculus beryllinus
AGGGATGGAGCATTCACAACTTCCTTGGGCAACCCATTCCAGTGCCTCAGCACCCTCACAGGAAAGAATTTCTTCCTCATATCCAGTCTAAACCTTCCCTGTTTAAGTTTGAACCCGTTACCCCTTGTCCTGTCACTACAGTCCCTAATGAACAGTCCCTTCCCAAGCATCCCTATAGGCCCCCTTCAGATCCTGGAAGCTGCTCTGAGGTCTCCACGCAGCTTCTCTTCTCCAGGCTGAACAGCCCCAACTTTCTCAATCTGCCTTCATACAGGAGATGCTCCAGTCCCTGATCATCCTCGTGGACTCCTCTGGACTTGTTCCAACAGTTCCATGTCCTTTTTATGTTGAGGATAATGTTACATTTCACTGTACAGAGTGAAATGTAAGAGAAACAACTGAAGAAAGCAAGATATGAACAGCTTCTCCAAATGTGGTGTTCTAAAAGCTTCTGAAGAAACAGAGAAGATTTATATTCCAGTGTCTTTAAACAGGAGAAAGGATTGTCTGCTACAACTGTGCTTCCACCGTGTTTCACTTAAGCTGTAAGAAAAATAAATGGTGCTTTCCAAAGCACCCAAAGGAAAACAGCCAAAGGAGGAGGTTAGGCACCGTGAGCTTGATGCTCCCAATGAGACTGGTCAGAGATTGTCCATCAAAATGATTTTTTGGTGTACAAGTGGGGCTTTTTATGATAAAAAATGGCCACAAAATGGGAGTTGCACCCAAGGAAAGGATTTTTCTGAGAATGAAACCCATTTCTTGGCTGGAAAGCGGTGGTTTGGGGCCAAAAAGCTGTTGAATTTTTGATGAGATTCAATATTTCCAGTGGATAAACTGTAACACACACACACACACACACAAAGCAAACAGAAAACCTCCAAATCCCTGTCAGAGCAAAGGTGTGATGGAGAAAGAAACAGGTGGGGAAAAACTCCCCAAATCCACACATCCGCTTATTCTAGATAATTTCTCTCACAAGGAGTTAATGTACTGGAACGGAGCAATATAAATCAATGTGTATAAAAGGACAGGAATACTGCCTCCACCCCACCATCACCTCCACACTCCCACCTTCTCTGACTATAATGATCTGTGCTTCTCTTGCAGCTCCCCTACATCAGGATAGCCTCTCTTTCCACCACATTCTCTTCACTGGGAGGTATATGCCAAGACAAATGGCCTTCACCTTGCCCTGGCCAGGGCTAGGATGCAGATCCTCACCGCCTCAGCACACCAGCACAGATGAGTTCTGCAGCAGAGGCAGGGGTCCTGAACTGATTGTTATGTCCTGGTGAGAGGGGCTATTTTGCATCCTCCTTCCTTGCTATATTAAGTAAAGCTGGGCTGAGCTATGTCTGATGGGTTTTGCTTTAGGGATGCAAAGCCAAAATGGTCTGAAGTCAATTTTGCTGAGCATGATGGAAACTAATCGTCCAGGCAAGCTGATGAGGCCTGAGCTGACGCCAACCAGGAGCCATAATACAGAAGGTAAATTACTAACTAATAAATAGCAGATAACCAAGTGTCAGGCTGCTTGCTGTTATTGATCGCTTGTATTGCAGCACCACCTACATGTCCTTGCCATGGAGAGCAACACCGTGGCATCAGGCAGTTAAGAAGCACAAAATACAAAGGGCATTTGTGGGGAGTTGTAGCTCAAGATTTAAACAATTAAATGCAAATGGGAGGTAGAGAACTGACTGGACTGCTGAACCTGAGCAGCACGGCTTTGGAAATGGCCTGTGTCACTCTTGACCAACATCCACATAGGTGTCCCCTAGGTCTTAGGTCACGACTGACAGTCTCATGCAGTCATCTCCATCTCACATGGCTCTGTTTGGGCATTCAGGGTTTTCTTTGGCTGTGGTGTTAATTTAGGCACCAGATACGCCTTTTGACTCTTACATGTGTTCAACATATGTTTGAGTGTCCTCTCTGGGGGCTGAACCCATCTGTTGTGCCCCAAAAATTTCTAGAAGGAAATACAAAAGCAGATACATGAAGGTTTAGTGATGATGGGGATTATCAGAATAAATGTCTGACATTCACACACACAAAAGGGTGCATTTCACCTCTTCTAAACATGACATCTATTTCAGACAGGTGGATCGTGCTCTATTGTCCACTGCTCGGATTCAGTGACCACCAGGTAACTCAGGACAACTCACTCATCTGGGGATATACTCACTCCCTGAGATGAATCCCATCCCTTCCAAGTTCAAACAGAGGGTGGAGAGAATCAAAGCCACAATGGAATCACACTCTTAAGTATTACACCTGTCCTGATGTTCTAGGCCTTATGCTGGAGCTCTTATGAATTGCAATTCAATTGCTCCAGCTCTGGGTAGCAGTCAATGCTATAATGGTTTTTAAGACAAAGTACCTGCTATTTTATGTAAGCAATGCTGGTGATGCAAATTGTCGTAATGGCAGAGTGGTTAACCAGGATGCTGAAATCTCAAAGAATGATTTTACCCTTACAGGGCTTTTTAACATAAAAGAATCTATTTAGAAGGCAGCAGCACTGGAAAGAAAATGCCTCAGCAGAGGCAGCTTTGAAAGGTCAGCAGTAAATGTATTCATGAGAGAAGGAGGCAGAATGACAGAGTACCAAGACAGAGAAGCAAAGATACCTCTAACTACATGAAGAATTGTTTGGGTAGAGCTCTTCCAGCTCACCACTTTTCACATTCAGGAAAAGAAGCAGCATATCCATCTTCCATGGTCGAACCTGGTTCTGCTGTGTCAGAGAGGGCAGGGGAGCCCTGGCAGCATTGCTCCCTCTGAACAGCTCAGCTGGGGAATGCCCTGGAGGCACTGCACAGTGGGATGCATCTTCAGCCCTGTCTCTAAGTGTCTGAGGCTGGGAGAGGTCAAAGAACACCCTGGAAGTTGAATGCAGTGAGAGATGCGCCAGCATGAGGGAGGAGAAACCTGCAGCCAAGAGTATAGAGAAAGCATTGGTCCTGTTCCACCCAAATGACAGCACATTTGGCTGTGGATAAGGCATCGAGCATTGCTTCAGAGCAACCATTCTTCCATTATCTGGAAAACAAAGCCCTTAAATGGCAGCAAAAAATGGGACAAACTATCAAATGTGAGCCAGACTGCAGCTCAGACTGGAAGTCCTTCTGCTTGCCTGGGAAGCATTGAACTTTAGTTAATGAGATGGTTGTGACACCAGAAACAAAGACACACACATTTAAATAATGGCCTTAAGCTACAACTTGTAGCAAGACATTGTGTGTGTGCACTGCTGGAGTAGGAAGGCTGATCTATAGCAGATCCCTCTCAACTTAAAGCATTAGTCCCAAAGTTGTGCTTTCTCTTCCCTTCACACAGCCTGCAGACCTAAAGCTCTGTTACAGCTCATGTTTGAGCTGGGCTTCAGCTATGCTCTCCCTGAGTTTTTTCATGATTTGGGATTACTTTAATTCTTCTTGTGAGCAAAATTCCAAGTGGATCTGAACTGTGACTCCCTGGCTGCAGGGTATTATTGTGCTTGTAAGAGAAAGCACATTGAGTTGGAAATTGGAGGAATGGGAAAGAGGAACCCTGAGCAGAACACACCTAGGAAATGCGGTGATTTTTCCCTCAAGCTTTTTTCCAGTGGCTCCTTGAATAAAGTACAGGATTAGGACATGAAAGCCTTAAAGCAAATCACTGCTCTGTCCTGGGAAGAATAGAGACTTGAACTAAACTCTGTTATTGCAGGTGAAGGATGACAGGGCAGATTGTGCAATGGGCAGGCAGGTCACTTAAATCCTTATGCTATTGAGAGGGGACCACAGGGCCAGGACAGACCTCATCACCTCTGGTTTTTCACATTCCCTGAGCTCTGATTAAAACTGTGATAAAGCAGATGGAAAATTGTAGGCATCTCCACTGGAGCTTATCTTCTTCAAATTGTCCAGGTTCTTCAAATGCCATCTATTTGCACAGGATTAGGCTTAATGTACAGCATGAGGGGAAATGGAATTCACCCTACTAACTAGCTACTTGGGCCTGTGTGTGTGGCATGTGGAGGGAATCAATAATCCTCCAGACTCCAAAAGCTCCAAACTGAGCATCTCTCCTCAACAAAAGACATTCACTGTGTTCTGCATGGTGCTCTCCTCTTTCAGTGTAATGGATAGATGCCTAAAGTAAATGGGTTGTCCCTATTCCTGTCCCTAGGACAGCAATAAAATCAGCACGAGAGGCTCCCAGTGATTCTGAAGTGACCAGAGAAATCTCATTTGCTTTGGGAGGGTAGAAGAGGTAAATCTATACTAACACATATTGATATAAATAACAAATGAAGCATGCAAAACCAGGAATTTGTTACTCACGAAGCAGAAGGGAAGACACATTTCATGGGAACAGCTGCAATTTTTCTGCCTTCTATTTTGTTTTAATAAGATTATATCTGGTGATCAGCCTTTTCCATGGGAATCAGAGAACGACTGGGCTGGAAGGCTGAGCTCCTGCTCATCTCAGCAGCAGCACTGCACTGACTGAGGCTGGACGAGAGGCAGGAAGCTCCTTTTGTCCTTACATGACCTGATTTGTAAGCAGAGGACATAAACCTGCAGATCTCTTCTTGCTATTCTTAACCACCTCGAAGGATTCCACAGTAGAAAGGCTTCTGTTTATTTTCCCTCCTGAGAAATGCTCCTTCCCATGGAATTTAATGATCAGTTTATAGAATTAAAACCCAAAGGGAGGCCCAGAAGCCGCAAGGTAGTGGCTGAGGCATCGCTTGAGGGAGACCTTCCCTGCAAAGAGCTAAACTCCTCCTCAACTTCAATGCTTGTAATCTCAAATCATGTTGCTGAAGAGAGGCTGATTTATATGTCTAGAAGGGAACACGATTGTTATCTTCCAGTGCCTTTCAGAAGCACCTGAGCTGAAGCAAGGGCCAGACAACACTGCTACGGCAGAAGAATTAAATTGTCTCTTTATTTTAAAGCATTACAGGAAAATTAGCAGCCTTTGAAATGTCACTGCTGCAAAGAGACTGGGTTCTTTCTTTAAATCTCCCCTAAAATAATCTGGATAATGTATTTTTTAAGGATACAAAGTCATCTGGATTCATTTTCTATTCACTGCAGGGAAAAGTATGTTTTGAAATGAAAAATTATCCATTTTGAATGGAACCTGGCTATAGAGGCCAGTTAAGCTCCTTCCGAAATAATCAAACCCACATAATTGTCAACTCCTTTGAAGAGACACATTTCTATGGTGATTTCTGAGTGATTTTCTTTATCCCCTTCTTGTTGCAAAGCCTTTCTTTCTACTGTTAAAAGCCATGAGTTTTGTGAGTTATGATGATTCTTTGCTTGGTGTTTTGTAAGATAAATTCATAGTCCAGTGCACACCACAACATTGTAGTTGAATCATTCTGTACAGGCAGAACATTCAGCGTTGTGTAATGTCTTTCAACCCAAGCTCATAGTGATGAAGCTGTCATAAATCATGGTTTGGACTATTACCCAGGTTCCGTTTACAAGGCAGCTCAACTTCTCTACTGACATAAAGCCTACAAAATAACTTTAGCTCTTCCTCTCTGCTTTTCCAAGGCACCCCCCTTCCCATTGCAATATACAATAGAAGCGGAGACAGCTTATAGATGATGGATGTTTGGGGAACAAGGCTAAAAGAAGAGAAGGTAAATTTTTCTACTGGGGAAGCATTAAAGCTGTGGTAGGTCTCTTCCATGATAGGAAGGAACAGTCCTTCAAAACTTCCTCGACTTTCCCATCCTCCTGTTAAACTCCTTCCTCCTGCAATGCCTGTGAGGCTCCTTGCTAAGAAGTGTGGAGAATCCCACTTGTTAAAAGCACCCCATAGTTACTGGAGATCTAGTCAATATGGCCAGTGCTACCGCCAAAAGTGAAGCTGGATAACCCCATGCAGTCTATGAGGAACTCAAGCCCTTAAAATTGCAAGGCTGGTTCTTCAACTTCATAGGTTGGTGACTTTTCTTCCCCATTTTCCCCCATCTTCTTTCACTCAGTCTGAGCCATGTGTTTCATCCTACACAGTTCTCTGCAGTTTCTCTGTTAATTCTCTTTGAGGCAGCAGAAAGTTACTGCAAACAGCAACTGCTTCAGTGTTCCTTCCCAGCAGAGCCTAAGTACAGCAGGTCTTCTGAAGGGTGAGGGAGGGATCTCATCCTCCACATAGTCAATGGTGGATGAGGGAAGATGGACTCAATAGCAAATCATAGCAGCTTTGAGGACCACCAGCACCCACTATCCCCTTCCACTGCACTCACCTTCAGCCATAGCACTGAGCTACATCAACTGCCACTTAGCATGGCATTAAGGAACAGGAATGACAATTCTGCTCTGGTTCCTGAATTGACTCAATTGCAGCCTGATCTTGATGCCTTTATTCTGTGTTAAATACACCCTGAGGCACTGCTGAGAAGAGAGTAATGCCTTCCACAGGGCACCCCGCACCTGAAGGGGAAAGAGTGGAGATGGTTTCTAATCAGAGGCCATTACATTGGCTTGATTACCTATGGATGAACCCTCTTCAGTGCCTGGCCTCCAAACAGAAAGGAAAGGCAGAGATGACCTTTCAAAGCTGAGCTAAGATTACAGTAATTGGGCAATAACATGAAACAGCAAATAGAGTCAAAATGATCCCTTTGACTTCAGAGAGAGTAGCAGCTAATGCATTTGGGAGTGTGCTCATTATTTCCACTTGGCATCAAGATTTTAACTACATCTGCTCAACACGTTTGGCTGTTAAGTGGATTGCTTCTTCTGACAAAGGAGTAACATCACCTGTGGACAAGAGCAAATCAGTGTGATTGAGGCTACCACCTGTCTGGAATTCTGTGATTAGAGCTGCATAAATAACTGCTGTTTCCAAAGTGTTTCAACCCCCAAAATGGGGGGAAAAAAAGTTTGGTGGTTTTTTTTGTTTGGCCTTTCTCCCCTCCTCCCTCCCTCTCTCCCTAACTATTCTATGATTCTGTATGGTCTGCAATGAATTATTTAATTTGGGTTTCAAATTGCAGCTTCATTACTTGTTTCTGGTTTTCTCATGCAGGAATGAGAGGACCTTGGGCACCACTCACTAGAAATATGGTTTAGAAAAGGCAGAAAATGGAAAGTTTCAACTTTCAAAGTTTCTTTTTCACTGAAATAGTCAAATGAATTTAACATTAATGTGCAAATACCTTTAATCATTCCAATTCCAGAATTGTTACCAAACCACTCCAGCTATGCATTTCTCTTTGTTCTTTGCCTTCAGTTTTGTCTGATCTCTGTTAGATTTCCAAATTATTGATATTTCTAAATGAAGGGTTTCACCTTCATCATCTTCAGCACAATAAGGTTTGGAATCCAGAGCTCTTTGCTCAATCTTACTGAACCCTCCTGGTGTTCAGCTCTTCCAACACTAACCCACCTACCCCTTTGCACTGCAGCCACCTGGAACAGATCGCTTGGAACTCTTAGAGCAGTTGTTCAATTCCAAAGCTCTTCCATGCAGAAACATGATGGCACCAGCAATATTCAGGCCCAAGCTCAGTGAGGTGCATTTGGTGTTATGGGACCTACAAGTGCACTGCACTTTTATGTGTCTGAAATACAGGCTTCATGCAGGCTTCATCCTGTTTATTCTTGAGCTTCAAAAGCATATGGACCCTTTCTTTGGTTTCTTGTCCACCTAAATATTTAGAGGGACAATTTTGATTGCAATCACAAACGAGTGTGGCTTTTCAATGCCAATGCAGTCATTACTGAGGCCATTTCTCTCGATCTCCTGAGAGTAATCCATATCCAAACAAGATTTATGACCCTGTATGTGCAAATATCTAATCTAATCATCATCACTGGAAATCCTTACTCTCCAGTGACTGCACCTCTTTGGTTCTAAGCAGACATGGATGTAAGCATGAAATGGCTGATATTCCCCAAGTAAAGAGACATCAGGACACCCAGTGCTGCCTGATTACACCTCGTCTTCAGCATTTCATGACATGGCAGAACTATAGACAACACAAGAGTAGGCAGCAGAGCCAGTTACAGCAAGAGGCAAGAGCAAAGAAGCACAGACAGATGGACAGGAATCATATGATAGTACTGAAATGCCAAAGAGATGGAAATGAGCCCAGTAGTGGGCAATTGGCATTCCCTCAGAACTCCCAAAGTGGAGACATGTGTTAACAATGGTGTCTGACCCAGAGACCTTCAGTTAAACTAGAGCTTAGTGCAAGTTTGTCAGGAAAAGGTAAAATGAAATAGAAGAAAGAAAAAAGCCTTTATGGTAAGAGATGAAGATAAATACTAGCAACAGGCTGAAAATACATGTTAAAAGATGTCAAGCGGGGGAAAGTGCTCTGAAGGTAATGAAAGAATGAATCCAAAACCCAGTAATGAGCCATTTTCCCCAGGCCCTGCTCTGATGAAGCACTGGTGGAGTGGGGTTGGCCTTTGTCTTCCAGGGATAACCCCAGAATCAGAACTGGGGTTCAGGGCAGATCAAGAGATAATGCAGAGAAGGATTCATAAGGGAGCTCAGCTCCCAAGGAGGTAGATTATGTGCTGAAGAGGCAATGGCAGAGAAATCAGAGAACAAAAGATGCTGCAGCTTGCTAAAAAGCAGGGACAAAATGATGGATAAGAAAACATTACCAAAACACATGCTGCTGTTACTATCTGCCAGGCAGGAGGAGAGACAGGAACCTGAGAGTTGCTTTGAATTTAGCAAAAGATACTAAATTGGGCTAAAAAATGCATCCTAAGAGGTCTTTGATTTTTCACTGCAGATCCAGAAGCTTTGTGCAAAGAAATAAAGAAGAGTACCTGAAGTGAGCATCTAACGGCCAGGGAATGCTGGGCCTCCTTCAAACAAAGACTCTTTTAGATGTGAGTTTGCTTCAAATGTATGTGGGGCTCTTCCCTCTTTATTACTTATGGGAGTCAGTGGATTAAGGCTGGTAATTTGAAGGAAAGGGATTGGGAACGTACCCAAAGCAGAGCTTGGGAATCGCAGCACCCAAGTGTCATGAATGCAGCAGCACGTGGGAACACCAACCTGGGAGTGCTGTGGAAGAGTTCAGACTGAATCTTTCCCTTTTTTAGTTGAAAACTGTATTTTTGGTGACTTATGTGTAAAAGACTTCCTCTTCCTATAGAAACACTTCCTCCATAAGTCATAAAATGGCACATACGGACAAGGATGGGGAGTTCCTGGAGAATATTAATAGCAGTCATTGTGTGCTTGTTTGAACAGAACATTGGGGAGTTCTTATGGAACGTTTTGGAGGATTCAAGGTCATGTCACTTTTTCTCCAGGCAGTCCATCATTCCCTGATCAGTTCTGTGGTACATGTTCCTAAAATAAGCAGTGCTGAGCCCCAAGCAGTGGGAAGGTTATTGTCTTCACTGGCAAGCTGCTAAACGAAGGGGCGAATTGTGAAACTCCGCATGGATAAAGCAGTATTTAAGGCAGCAAGAAGACAGTGGTGAAACTGTTTCTTGCAAAGCAACACCATGAAATAAAACAGGACACCAGATTGTGCCACACAGTGCAGAAATGGCCATTCCCTTTTCTCCAAGGCATTTGAAGAATGGAGACCAAGTTTCCAGCTCCTACCAGCAGCAGGATATCTGGCTAAACATGGATCAAATGGGAATACTGATTTGCAGCAAGCCAGTCATCACCAGTATCTCCCCTGTGCTAACACAGGCTCTAGCCATCCCCATTCTTCTCCTAGGAGATGAGCACACTACCACATCTCTCCCTACAACTGCATCCTACCACCTACCTCTTCTTTCAGAGATGAACTACCCGATACCTGATACATCTCTAATAAAACTCTGATCATCCTCAACTCGATTTTAGCTTTCAAATCTGATGCTTCTATTGCAGATCTGAAAGTGTGCCTAAAAGCTTCTCTGCTTTTTCTAGCTATACTTGATCTAATAAAAGATAACACTTCTACCTAAAAGCCCGGTCTCCCTATAGAAAATCAAACCCTTCCTAAAAGGTGTTATGGTTGTTCCTGTGGTTTTAGTTAGCATGCCCATTAAAATTCATATGGCAATGGGACAGTAGCTGCGTGGCCCCTGAAGGCATAAACAGAGGAGCAACATTTCATGCTCTGCAGTCTAAGGAGTGGCACTAATGGGTTTTGTGACTCCAGGGGATTTTATCAAAGTCATCAGACCTTAAGAGGACCTGAGACCAAAGATCAGCTCAGGTTAGACAAAGCTCTTGGCCGCACTCATGCACTAAGGTGCTGCTGTTTCCCATTATCCAACGATGCTCCGGATTCTGCTGCATCTGGCTCAGTAAATCCCAGAGAAATGCCACATCCCATGGTCAGAGCTGCTTGGCCAGGGTGAAGCTGTCTAGTAACTGCTCTAAGCAGAAGTTGACAGAAGTATTCAAGGGGCCCGTATATCATATGGTTAATTTAAAGGCTTCTGTGCATCCACAGCTCCCTCTGTCATACAACCACTTGCAAGAAGGTCAGACCCAGCAGAATGCAGTACTACCCACAGGGGTTCAGATCTAAAATGGAAACACATCACAGAGGCAGCAATAGGAGAAATAAAATCACTGAATAGTTGAGGCTGGAAAGAACCTTAAGATCATGCACTTCCAACCCCCCTGCCATGGGCAGGGACACCCCACACTAAACCATGGCACCCAAGGCTCTGTCCAACCTGGCCTTGA
>JBCJKH010021919.1:18620-32704 GCA_039877255.1 Loriculus beryllinus
AAGCTCTTCCCTGGGAGGGTGCTGAGGTGCTGGCACAGGGTGCCCAGAGAAGCTGTGGCTGCCCCATCCCTGGCAGTATTTAAGGATGGGGCTTGAAACAAGCTGCTCCAGTGGAAGGTGTCCCTGCTCGTGGTAGGGTTTGGAACTGGATGATCTTTAAGGCCCTTTCCAACCCAAACCAGTCTGGGATTCTATGATGGTTTCCCATCCCTTCTTCCAGCACCAACACAGAGCATGATGCAGCTCCCAGGAAATTTCACTCAGAATATTCAGGAGTGCAAATGCTCCAAGGAAAGCTTTATGTTATCAGGGTTCACATCAGATGAGCTCCTGCCCATCCTTCTGCAGCCACCCTACAAAAGCCCAGCAAGCCATGAATGGAGCTCCTCTGCATATGCAGTCACGGCAGAGCCCACATCTGGGCAGCAGGGAAGCCTCTCGCTTTGCCCCAGTCTATGACACTGGCTTTTGAACTAATTCTTCATCCAGCTCTTTCCAGGTTTCCCATCAATTTGCTCAAATTCCCATAGAGATTCAGGAAAACCATTTTCATACAGTATTTCCTCATGCCAGAATCACAGGCAGAAGCAGACCTGGAACCGTAGCATCAAAGATGATGTGTTCTTCCTATTCAGTAAGCATGGTATAAATTAGAAACAATTAATTTCTTCAATTTTCTTTTAAAAAGAGGCCAGTTGAAGTGGGTTATTCTTAATTTTAATTTTAAAAACCTGATTTTAGTTTGTTCTAAAGCTCCTGTTGCTGGCAGACAGCCAAGGCTAAATTACCTTGATACATTCAATACAACTGCAAGCTAACAGGCAGCCTGGTTTCCCCATCGAACCCAGGCAATCTTTTAAATGTTTAATCACATGAACCTATGCAATCTTTTAAATGTTTAATCAAGAAGCAAAATTAGGACTTAAAAATCCATCGCTTTCAGTATTGTTTTATTCTAAGTAAGCAAGTAAAATCTGAACAACCCCTCTGCCAGGGCAGTGCTTTGTGTGATGCTGAAGGCATCTTTCTTTGATCAGTGGGACACAGAGAGAGGGGCACAACTATGCTGAGAGCTGGGCTGAAGGCTCAGGAGAAGATGGCAGCAGAGAATCTGTCTATACATACATTGATTCATAGAAACCCAGACTGGAATCTTCATATGAATCCCAAGCCCTGGCATTCCCACCTCCTGGCCTGGTAACACCACTCACCCCAGCTCTGAGTTCCCCCCCAGCACTGTCATCAACAAGCTGCAGTGACTGCACTACAGCAGTAGTAGTAGTGCTATTCCTACTCTAGCACTATTACAATGCTTCAGTAGTAGCACTACTACCACTACTACTACCCTGAGTAGAGAGCTCAGGGCGGGTGAGCACTGCCACACTGCTGTCCCTAGCCCTTGGCTCTCCCCATAATAGCCAGAGAAGGGCTTTTACTTGGCCAAGAGGTATCATCCCAGTATTTTCTCTTCCCTCACACATGACAAGAAAAGCCTTGCCTCCTCCAGCAGCAATATAAAAAGGCAATAACATAGCTAATATACTCCCAATCCTCCTCTAACTCATTTGGGCTGAAGCCCAAGGGAAGCTTTGTTGTTTCAGAAACCATATTAACTACACATGAGCCTCGGTACATCCCAGGTGGAACCCCAGGAGAGCGACAAAACTGGTTTTAAGTCAACTTTCAAAGAGAAAAAGCTATCTCCTAGTGAAACCAGAAGGACAAGCACAATATATATCCAATAAACTGCATTTGGACACTGTGGATAACGTTTGAGTATGAGTTAACAGGGAGAGGGCTGTGGGGTGTCTTAGGCTGCTGCAAGAGCTTTGCCAAGAAGCTTTAGCATAACCCTACAAACCTCTTCATGCAGCGCTGCGTTGTCCATCTCATACTCTGCAGACCTTCTCACTTGAAGTGCTCAGAACATGAGAAGGAAAACGCCATCTCTACCCTTTATAAACCAGATGCCACAGGTAGCAACTCGGTAGTCCTTGGCTTGCAAAAGCACTCCAGTTTGGAGCCAGTGCCGTCAAGTTCATGTGGCTGTGGGCACAATTACAAATGCCAACTGAAACCTACCCCAACCACCAAGCAGTGATGAAATGTGGCTTTTCCCTGTGGTGGAGCCTCATCCTCTCCCATCAGCGTGGCTCTCCAGCACACAGATACTGCATGGCTCTTTCTTTAAGCTGGGATCTTCCTCCCTCTTTAACCTGCAGCATGCTCACAAGATCCTATCACGGGAGACATGAGGCTGTGCAGAATGTGCCCTTGGGAAGGATGCACTGGAGATTTACTGAGCGCGAGTTCTGGGTGGCACTTCCAGAGAAGGATGCTCTCTCTTGAGATCTATTCCAAGCAGGATGCCAGGTAGCCTGCAGGAAGCAGATGCTCTCTCTTCCCTTTACACAACATATACAAAATCCCTAAATCCTGCCTTGTCACAGCTGAAAGTTTCCCCTGGCACGCTGCTAAGTTAAAGTGGTATTACTCCCCTGGGAAGGTGCTGGAGATGGATCGCTCTGCTGCAGATCTGGATTTGACAAGCAGTAGCAGTATATAGAGTGTGTGCAGAGCTCCCCCTGGGAGATGGGAATAGGATGGGGAACATGCATGGAGCTTCCTTCTCAAAGCCTAAGCACAAAGTTTTCCATTTGGGAAATCCTTTGGGATTACAAAATGTCTTTTCTGGATGAACAACAGGAAGTGAACTCTGAAAATCACCTGAATTTCCTATGGTGACTTCGTTCAAAAGACTGAATTCAGACCAAATAGGTGAAGAAAGTTATCCCTTAAAAAATTCCTGATTCTTTCACCTTTTCTTACCACTCTGGCAGGAGGGGGAGAATTCACTGTCCACAGTTGATTTGATGGGACCATCTGCCCTGGCTAACATGACAATGGCAAAGGGGGATTCCTCATGGATAATTTGTTGGGGTTTGGTTTGGGGATTTTTATCCTGCCAACTGAAATGCAGCATGTGCTTACAAGCCTTGCTATGGATAGAAGGGATAATATCAGAAAGAACAGACACTCTGGCAGTCTATGGGGAATCCTTTTACCCCAGGGCAGACATGAGTGTTATGTATCATTCCAAGAGCATCTGCAAAAGCTGTATTATGGCTATAATTCCAGAGGAAATACAACAAACAGTTAGAGGAATTGCTTCATGCCAGAAGGCAAATAGGTTCTCTCAGTTTCACAGCAAACCTCTGCGGTTCTGAGTAGCTTGTGTTGAAAAAGAACCTTAATCACAGTGTCTTTGCTTTACTCACGTTTTCTCTGGTTTCTCTGGTTTTACTGAGGCACTGGGTATTTCATGAGCAAAATGCAATCCTTACTTCATCCTTATGGTTTCCACTGACTGCAAAGAAAGATCTCCTTCCTCAAGTGGGAGAAGAGCTTGTTCACTGGCTCTCAAAATGCTATGTTTGATGCTGGGAAGGGTGGTACAGACACAGGTCAGATAGAGGGGATTTGCTCCAAACTCTTAGAGCCTCAAATTTCCACCTTGAAGCAAAAGGATCCTCTGAAAGCCATGGCTCAGCCCATGCTCCCAGTAAAGCATCATCAAAGACATGCAGGTTTCAAAGAATTTTCATGGCAAATTAAGATGAGCTTGTTCACTCCTTTTTGGCGATGCCCTGCAGAGACACCAAGGCTGGGATTCCCCCTCTTAACATTAGACACCTATTGTTAAATGTCCCCATCTATCCCATTTGTGCAAGTCACCCATCCTCCACTCCCCCACTTCTCAGGCTGTATGGAGATGGGACCTCAGGTCACCTCCAGGTGTCTCAGATGTCTGCCTTCAGTGGGCTGAACCACCCCTGGGCTGCTCTTGTCTCTCCTGACTAGAGAGGAGCTGAAGTTACTGTCTCAGTCATCTGCTCAGCATCTATATCCAAGGTGACTCCAGCCTGAAACAACTTGCTCCTGGCCTATTGCAGGGCAATGCAACAGCCGTGGTTTGGACTATTTCTCCAGCATACCCACAGGCAGGGAGATGAACCCCTTCACTGCTGGCCCAATGTGACTCAGCAGAGGGGACGTGCAAAACCATCTTTAAAGGTCAGTAAGTTCCTTTGCCAAGGCTGAAAACAGCAGCTTGGCCCTTTCGTCTGTCAGCTCTGGTTTATATCCTCTGTCAATTGCTGGCATCCCATCCCAAAATAACTCACTTCACCTCTGTTTTGAGCCTCGCAGCCCATCAGGCTCTTCCTGCCCTGTCACCTCCTATTCTCCTGTGTCGCATCATGGGCCTGGTATGACGTGACAGGCTGAGATGCACTGAGCCAGGGAAGCCGCAGCTGTAGTTCGACAGGGAGATGGAGAGAGGATGGGATGGATTGGAGGTGAAATTAAACAGACCACATGTGATCAGCACTCTAAACCCACAATAGATGTCTGTTTTTAGCCTTGGGCAAGGTGTTTTACAATACTTTATCTCTGAACCATTCTTATTTCTTACAACTCCTAAATTCACCTTGTTCTTCTCTCACATTGATCATCAGAAGTTAAAGAGCACAGATTGACATTGGTCAGTGTGTGTACAGGGAACAGGATCCTTTTCATCCCTCCAGACTGTTTGTGTGACCAGAGCAAATAACTTCATTCTGAAAGGGTTTTTTTTGTGCCTTGTTGGAGTGACAGAGCAAACTGGGTACCACTTCAGCATCACAAGCAAAGGCTTGCAACAGTGAAGGCTTATTAGGGCATTGCCTGATGCCCTAATAGTACCAAGGGTAGGAGTACAAAGAGGTGGTGAAACTCCTGAACAGGTACTCCCTGCTTTGTTCAGGTTGAAAGGGGCAGTTTACATGGCTTGGACTGAGCAAGAGACTTTGAGTTTGTTGCTAAATAACACTGTGGATGGAATCAAAAGCTACAAAACTCTATTTCTCTCCCTCCAAAGACACCCTGTTAGCCTTCATTTCAGGATGTTATTAATAATTATTAGCTATGGCAATATGATATGTGTACAGAAATTAAATAGCTCATAAATCTCATGGGAAACATTGAACTGGTAGAAAGGGTTCTTTGATATACTTGTATACAACATCTACACTGATGCAGACAGCCTGAAAGAGAAATGTCTGCTACTCGCTCTGCAGACACGTCACGCAGAAATGGATTTATGTGATTCCCACAAGACAAATACTCAACTGATGCAAAGAGGCAGCAACCTAAAAGCCAGGTGATCACCTGTCCTTCAAGGTCCAAGCAAAAACTGTATCCTGCCCTTGGTTTAGAAATGCCATACGTGGAGGAGAAAGGAGTGGAAAATCCCATATATCTCTACAGTTCCTATGAGGACAGATGGCTTTCCTGGCTCCTGAAAGAATGCTCCTCTTCCTTATCTCCTCAGTCTGACCTTTTGAAATATCTCATCTTTGGCAAGAGGTCAGGAACCTCCATCTTCATCTTCCCCCCCTGTGATATGATTCCTTAGCACTGAGCTCCCCATCACAAAGTGGCACATTAGGGACTTACCCATCTCTCCTGTTTCAGCTCTGGGCTCTGCTTTGTGCCATGGTGCATCAATCCTTTCCTTGTATTGTGACAGGACAAAAGGTGTCTGAAGGTGCACAGGCATTCTGTTTGCCTGCTCTGATGTGAGACTGACAGTGCTGTTCAGCTTCACAGACTTGTTGCGGGTACCAGCATCAGCGATCAGATTGATGGAGGTCTTACAGCGCTGGCAGGTAGGCAGAGGTGCTCTCCTTCAATCCTGTTGTTACTGAAATAACCGATCTAGTGATGTGCAGTGATGTCTCCCTTCTGCAAGATCAGAGATTGCAAGCAGGAGATGGCTGTCTCTTGTCATCTGCTTTAGCAGGAACAGAACATCAACCTGTTTCTCCTTGTTAATGGTTTTGTCTGGTTTACCTTATCAGGTGTCTTCTACAACCATCTCCTGGAACGGATGACAGATCTCCAGCCAGTGCTCGTGTGTTAATGAGACCAGAGACCGAACAAGGAGCTGCAGCCCCTGTGCTGGGCCCCATCATACTTTTAAGGTAAATGTTTCATTTCTAAACATGCTTAATCTGGGCCAAGAGCTGCACCTTGCAGCCTATGAAGGACACTTGGGGTCACTTGGGGAAGGACTTTCAGAGTGGTGGCTGCTTGTGAACCACAGAAGTGGTGCATCAAGCCTTGCTGGAGGAAGGTGTCTTGCTAAAGGTGGCCTTGCTCTATGGTCCTGTGCTTGCTCTGGTCCTGTAGTGCTGTGGTCCTGTGCTTGCTAAGTGTCCTGATGGCAACGGGCACCGCATCACCAAGCAGATGAGCTCCTGAAGTGAACAAGCTGGGCATAAGCCAGAGATGGAAGCCCTTGGCTCAGGTGCTGGTGAGTCCCCCAACTTTTGCATGGGCTGAAGACACTGGATTTCTCCCAGTGTAAACCCAGTGCAAACTCACTGCAGTTTGCTGGAGTCACTGGAGCCACACCAGCCTGTGGGAACACAGTCCATGAAGCCAGTGAGATACCTTCAAACTCTTCTTTCAGTGTTGTTGAAGCCCTGTACAGAGAGGCTTCGTGCTTGAGCTAGTTCCTTGCCTAGAGCTGCTGCTGGCTTACTCTGGATATGAGTAATGCTGCACATTAAAGAGCCTGGAGGAAAGTGGAATGGGGCCTGATGTGCAACCAAGGCCCAGAGAGATGGTGACAACAGGGTCAGAGCCTCCACGTTCCCAAGCTGGCATCAGGAAAGGTGAGTTAGTTAAGCTATGAGCGAGATAGGTTGCTAGCTGCTCACTAGGGTTAAATCACAACAGTCAGGATGGTAGGAAGGAATGTGCCCAGAGAAGTGAGTGCACTGGGGTGTCCTGGTACACGGAGCACTTCTTAACTTAGGAGTTTAGAGCAATCACTGCTATTAGCCAAGTATTGCATCTACTTCTGGACTCCATTTCCTCCTATAAAAAGGCTTTAAAAAACATCCTAAATGAAACAATTACCTGCAGTAAAAAGCTATAGAATAATCAGGCAGCATTTAGAAAAGAGAGGTTGGTGTTCAAAATGTCCACAACTGCCAGGAGTTGGTAGCTGGTGCAGCTTCCCCATGGAGCACAGAATCTCTACCATAGCAGAGATGCGAACTGATGCAGGCTGGTAAAAGAAATCTCCATTCAACTGTGTGTCCATGTGGGGAGGGAAAGGATCACCTCTGTGACCTGCTGACACCACTCTTCTTAATGCAGCCCAAGGGTGCTGTTGGCCTTTCCTACAAGGACAGATGCTGGTTCGTGTTCAGTTTGTTGTCTTAGAAATGCAACTTGGATGGAACATCCACGTTTGGAACTTCCACATTTACACTTCAACAAACACAAGCTCAGCAGGGCACGAAAAGGTGCAATTACCACTGCAGCAAAAACAGTCAATCTGAACTGACAGCTCCTGGGCTCTGCAAAATGAGTGTCAGAGGCTTATAAAAAACTACAGAAGGGTTTGGTTTTCCCCTTCTTGCACTGAAGAAGAGGACAGGGGCCAAGCTGAAGCAATGAGTGGAAAAATCGACTGTTAAAGGAAGAGACAGAGTGTTACAAAGCAGTTTGTGATTTTCACTATTGTGGGAATAGTTCTTGTTTTGCAGGCAAAGGGGAGCTGATGACTTCCCCAGCAGGAGCTGAGGGTCCCACTTGTTCACCTCTCAATGAACAACCAGAGCCTGCCCTCGGTAGCCGCCCTCCTCACTCTTCTCCATCAGTTCGATAGGAGTGAGATGTGCTCAGTGCATGAGAATAGCACCAAAAGAAAAATGTGGGAGTGATTCTTAGAGTGTCCTATTTGAAGGGGTGTCCTTTGTGTCTACTGAAAAGGAAAAACTTCTTGCTAAGGCTGGGTTAAATGTTTCCTTTTAGACATTTCCTCTCCATCAGAAAACACTTATAGAAGAGCTGGAGCGGGTTTTGCTTTCTTTCCCCAACAGCCACATGCTCCTCGGAGACCCACTGCAGCAGGGTTTGCTTCAGGAGCCCCACAGGCACTGCTGCAGTGGGGCACACGGAGCCCTTTGCTTCTCAGAAAAGCCCCTCTGACTCTCCAGCCTGTGGTTTTGGTGATTCATTTTTTTGCCATAAAAATGCCTTAATCACTTCTTTTTTAACCACTTTTTTTTAATCACTCCAGCCCCCCATCTAGGAAAAAGAGTTTGGGATTTTCAGCAAAATAATAAATAATGTCCATAAGGGAAATCCTTTGTTTTTCCCAACCTGAACTTCTTAGGGAAGAAAGTACATGGCACAACAAGCAAATATTCGTGCCATTGCTGAGAGCACAATGACTTGAGCCTAAACATTTCAGGCTGAATCAGTTCCAGTGCTAGAGAGGATGGAAGATGAACTTTCCAACACAGAACAAGCAGAGACAGTCAATAAACAGTTCAGTTCTGTGTTTGGATGATGTATTCATATCCTACAAGGGTAATGAAACACTTCACTTTCCAATGGCCCTGAGCAGTGTTTGATTGCACAGGCTGAATTCAATATAATTAAAGAGGATGTTAAACATCAGCTGTTCAAGTCAAACATTTCCAAACCTGCAGCTCCAGATCATTTATGAAGAGGCACATTTCAGGAACATTCCAAAACTTGTTAAGTGTTTTGAGGAACTGTATATGCAGAATACCTGATTCAGGCATCCTGAATGGGTCCAAAGACTGAGCATTCCTAAAGAATGCCTTTAAACCTGGATTTTCAGTCTCCTGAGGGAATGATTAACCAGCAGATGCTTGGCTCTCCTGGCATGATGCTGACTTAGGCTTTCTGCCCAGTAGTACTTTCTCCCATCTCTCTCCCTCTTTCCTCCATCACCCGAGATGATCCTTGAAGGTCTCAACTCTGTCTCAGCCAGACAAGACACCAGTTACCAAAACCTGCCCCTCTTTTCTTCTTTGGGCTAGTCCTTGCACCAACCAGACATCCCAGAGGGAAGAGCAAGGATGCCTCAAACAGACTCTGAACATCTCTACTAAAGAGTGAGTGGGAGAAATCCTGCACAAGCAGGACTGAGTCCTCCCATTTCATCCCAGGAAGAAGCACTACCAAAAGTGTGAATATACAACACATCTGAGCCCAACAGCTGAGGAGTAGCATTGGCTGCACAGCCCTGAGGACCAGGAGCCCTCCGTCACTGATGGGTGCTGTCACCCACAATGAGCCTGCCATGACAGAGGGACCTTCATGTTCCTAAGCTCCAGCAGGCAATAGATAAGTAATAGGAATTGTTCAGTGAATTTACTACACAGAGCAACTGATAAAATAAATTTAAAATGAATACATAAAGTCCATGGAAGAAGTTAACTATTGTTGGCTCCCATACGCCAACTCTGCTTGATTTTTCACACCTTTATAGGTTTTGAAAGGCTCTGTAGCATGGAGCAGGACCTGCTGCACTCAGGCTCTGAATATGAGTATGATACTGCGGAGCAAAAGAGAAAAGCATTTCTCCTAGTCTTCATTTACAAAACTGAACACAATGAGGGAGATGGACTTAAAATTAAGTTGCCTTTTGAATTCCGGAGGGAAAAAAAAATATCAAGATTAAACCAAAAGACAAATCTTTCTTCAAAACTGAAAAGAGAACTGAAGAATCCAGAGATTAATAAGGGAAACAAAAAAATCTCTCTCAAATATACTAATACTACTGAGACATTAAGTAAATATTTTCTACTGATGATTTTGAAGAGATTCATTTCACTTTTGCCTATTTACACAGCAAAACATGCAAAAGCACAAATGCCAAAGAAAAAGCTCTTTTGAATGGAAAACTTGAACTTGAAGAACACTGTGGCTATTTTTACTTTTCCCTCTCGTAATAGAGACAAAGGACCTTTTCGTTTGCAAAATGATTAGTGTGATGCGACTTGATGTTCATTGCAGCAAGTTCTAATTGGGAAACTTGAGGGCATCCTTCACTGGATCTCCTCTGGGAGCTTGTTCCTGCTGGGATAATCAGCCTGACCTCCAGATGTGTGATTCCATTCTGCAGGACTCTGGCTGCCTCTCGGTAGGGGCTAATGAGAACATCACATTGCAAGCTGCAGAAGAGAAAGGTGATGTTCTCTGACACATCAAGCCCTGCACACGGAATAACACATCCTCTATGCCACTGATTGGAGGTGCAGCACTGCAAAAGCCTGAAAAATTGATGATATTTGGTACGGCAGGGAGCAGTCGCCTGCAAATCATAACCTGGGTGAAACAGTGACTGTTTTAGCAATGACTTTCTTCCCTGATCTGGGATGTCAGTAAATGCCCCCCAGAGCTACATCTGAGTCTCTTTAGGTACATTATTCTCTTCCAGGTCTAAGGCAGTGTGATCAGCTTGTCTCTTTTCCAAGCAGCTCTCCACCAGCAACACGTTCAGCCTGTGAAGCAGGAGTTTTGGTTTGGTTTAAGTTCCCAAACTTCAGTGGTCATGCAGAAGGAGGATATAAGAACATTTATTTCAGAGACTATCCTTCACAAGCAGAACTCCTGTTTTAATGCCCTTTGCTGTGAGGTTTGTCTGTATTGCTCAAGAACAATGCTCTTCACGTAATTTGGGTTATTAAGGTTCTATATCCTTCTAACATTTTGGAAAAGTTATCATTTTTACTGGCTCCACACTCAACTTCCTATATTTCCTCAAGTCAGATGCTACTCACAACTACCTGTGGAATTCAGAGCTATGGGAATTCAGCTACTACTCTTGTTATCAGCTGAATTACTATTCTGCTATCACTATGTTATTATTACTGTATTACTATACTATTACTATATTACTATACTATTACTATACTCTTACTGAATTACTATCAGCTGAATTACTATTCAAAGCTATGGGAATTCAGCTATTACTCCTGTTACGTTTATGATTTGGTAAGCATTGTAGCTATCAGAGTTCCATAAATACTCTCAATACACTTTTGAAATAGATCCATTAGAGAAGCCATTATGGCGAAACATAATTTTCCACAGGCTTTTTCTAGGAGCAGGTGGACTTCTTGGTTACAATTCAAAGAAGACACAGCCTTGACCAGACAATTAAATGTTCGGTCTATTCCCACCAGGGATGAGACTGTCCCTGCAGATGTGTGTTAACCTGCTCTTCACATTCTCCTGATCACTTGGGGCTGGTAGGAAGGGCTGGGATACAGCTCTCCAGGATGGTACAAGAACAGTTGAGCAGATAACACCTCTGGTGTCCTTTCAGCATCCTGCTTCTGGGCTCCCAGCAGCCCTGGGTCTCTCTCTACCCTCAGTTGCTCTTTGGCTTAGAAGCCTGTTGGCACTTGTACATTCCTGGCTTGAAGCTGATGAGCAGCAAGTTCAAGGTCTCTGTGCCCCTTTCCATGGGGGTGCATCATCAGCAGATCAGGTGCCTCTGCTTTAGTTCTCACTGCATTTTGCACCAGGCATTAACGGTCCCTTATGGGTAGAATGTGTCACTTGGTCAGGCTGTGAAAACCCTTTTCTCACCCAATGCCTGTGCAGACATTCTCACACAATGGGACGTTCAAGAAGGCACACAACAAACTGGAGCTTCAGCTCAGGCTGAGCAGAAGGTGAAGGTCCCCATCTGGTTTTGAAAGGGTTCGGTCTCAGCCACACAGGCTCTTCATTGTCATTAGCTCCAAGCCAGAACGAGGGATCTTGAAAACTCCTCTAATGAATGAATGAATTCCCCATAAAGTTTCCTATTGAAGGGAGGCTGGAACAGCATCAGAAATATGGTAATGTGCCATTTGCTAACTTCACTCTTACTCCACCTGAGGACAGTAAGGTCAGCTCCTCTGCTGTTTGGAGTGCACTTGTCACAATTATTAGATCTTGAAGAAGAAATCAAGTTTCCTGCTTCTACAAGCATTTTTTCATCTTAGTCCTGAGTCCTCACATGAGGCATATCAAAATAAACTGTTTTATTTCCCCCCATTAAACCAAGAACATTTCAGCTGCTGCTTGCACTGCAATTTCTCTGGATACCTAGAGTGAATTTTTCTTCCTATTTTTCTTTCACAATGGTTTCTTGGTCATAATCAGATCCTAAAATTAGCCTGAGAGAGGCATAAATTCAATTCTGTATCTTTAAAGATTGATCTTTGTAACCACAGGTTACTACTGCTTATAGGAATAATAACAGAACATTACCTAATAAGAAAGGAATAAAGGAGTGAAAGATGGCTCTGTGACCATTCGGCCCCTTGGACTGCTCGCATACAGAGAAAAAGCTCACACAGCCCATGGCAATCTCAGGTTGTACTGGCTGGGTATGAGCTGATATTTGGGCTGTGTGACTGTCACAATGCTTTCAGGGATGTACAGACACCTCTGGCCCCTTCCTTCAGGCAACCAGATGACTCTGATAAATTCTTCTGTATTAACTCATAGCCCTGACCATGCTTCCCTTTTCAAACAAGATGGAGCAGTCAGCTAAAGGCTCTCCTAAATCACTGCAGACCTCCCTGGCTGCAGAGAAGGAGACAATGGTGAGATGCTTCTGATTCTGATTCTTCCTTTTCTCTGGTATCAGTTAGATGGGAGCTCATCCCCACTCCTGACCTGTTTTAAGTTCTCCAGTCCCGATGCTTTTCTGTTTCCCATCTCTAAATCAGGGATGAGGCTACTGGTCTCCTTTCAAAGTGTCTGCCAGCTCTGAAACCAAGACTTCAGTGTTCTTGTGATGTTAATACTTCAGCATTTATTTGCTTTCCTACTTTTGTTCTGTTCACAGTACTTTTTTGAGCCTCTTATCAGCAGAGACACACAATACAGGCTTTAATATGAGAGGGAATTGATTCTGATGAGAGCCCTGTTAAGTTTTTATGCTCCATGTAAATAAAATTGATGTGTTCAGAATTGGTGAGGTTATTTTCCAAGGGTTCAGTGAAGCTTAAATTATGCTTTGGCCTTGTTCTTCTGAGGGGTGGATTTCACCTGGGGTGGAACAGAATGGCCTGGTTAGATTTCCAATAGTAACTCCTACTGTTTAATGATTACTTAAACTTGTGTTATAATGATACACAAGAGCTATATTCCTTGCAGGCTTCTGCACATAGTTACCTCTTACAGATGCTGAGAGTGCTTAAAGGTAGAAATGAACTAGAAGCTCATACTGCAAAGCATAACGTATGACCAACCCTCATACACCCCCATACACTGAGATATTACCAGTTGCTTTGACTGTAAAATGATGTAGGGAGTGTGTCCCACTGTGCATCACTGTTGTGTGATTTCTGCCTTGACAGAAGCACTGATTTGAGCCATGGGCTTTGCCTGCTCTAATGCTATTCTTCTGCATAGACCAAAGAGATCTCTCCTATCAACTTATAGAGTCAGGGTCAGCTGGGAGGAAGAGACTGAGCTGTCAATAACACACTAGGAAGGAGGTGAAATTTTGTCCCCTCCAAATCTCAGACACTTCAAGCTTCTTAATGAATTAAAACTTGTTCACTTGTCCATCCATTAAACTCCCCCTTCCTTTACATCTTTATGTGGCCCAGTGAGGAGGGAAAGAGGGGTATAAATAAAGAAATAAAGCCTAACTATAGAGAACTGTTTTAACAGAAATCAAAACTTAATGTTTCATTTTGATGACACGATCAATAATCATGAACAATGTGAAATCCCTTTAAAGAAGCTCCTGCTGGTAAAACACTCCTAACCAGCTCCCTTCTCACCACTATGTGGGAAGCAGCTTTCCCTCAAGGAAGGCTGGCAGACAAGCTGATTTCTATTTGTCATTCTGTCCTTTCTGCTGCTTCGTCTCCATCAGATTTAGCAGTGAGCTCCCTCGTGCAGCTCTTCATCTCCTGGAGTGACTTCTCAGAGCTCTCACCCTGTGCTGCAGCTTCCCACTGAGGACATCAAGTGCTCGGGGCAGACCATGGGTGCAAGAGATTTTTGGCTAAGCTCAGTCTGTACAAGCCCAGGAAGCACATTGCACCAGTACGTGACTGATGGTAGTGGCCAGCGTCATAAAATAGTAGAATCCCAGACTGGTTTGGGTTGAAGGGACCTTAAAGCTCATCCAGTTCCAACCCCTGCCATGGACCAAGACACCTTCCACTAGAGCAGCTTGCTCCAAGCCTCTGTGT
>JBCJKH010021925.1:0-12114 GCA_039877255.1 Loriculus beryllinus
ATATCTCTAAAGAGGCAGACTCTGCAACCTACTTGGGCAACCTACTCCAATACTCAGATAAGATGTTCTCACAAATATGTGTATGTATTATTCCTATCATTAGTACTTGGAATACATCCACCACAAACTGAAGATGATATGATATATGCACTATATGGTCCATGAAAAGAAGAGAATTAAAAACCAAATCAACTTGAGGTCTACACATTCATAATACTGCAGTGTGGCCCCTTTTTCTATCTTCTGATATCAAAAAGTCCATGAAACTGCATTATTGATAAATATGGAATAGCATGTCCCCAAACTAAGCTCCTTCTTGCATAACTACTTGAATTATTGAATTAGTGATTGGTTGATGACCTAAAAACTAAAGGCTGCAACTCTGATAATTTTTATCCTGCAGATATAATGTAATTGCAAACATTATTTTACACATCAATAAATGTCTAATCCAGCGTTGAGAAAAAACAGCATACTGTATTCTGTGACAGCTATGGAATAGACTCCATTGGTTAATTCTATGGTTCATAAAAAAGCTATTTCCCTTCAGAATAAAAATACATTAATCACAATTGTTTTGGCTACATTCTTATTTTGATATTGTTACAAAGGTAGAGAGAATGCCTGAATGATCATCAATCAAAAACTTAGCAGTTTTATGTACACCTGGCCTTCTCATTCTCATTTGACTTACTTGTAAAATTTTCTATGCACCCAAATAATTATATTTCCAGGCAATTAGGACAATTATTTTTTTTAAAGAAAATATTTTCTTTGTGATAAACTAAGAGTTGAATTGATATGGTTAGAGTAAAGATAGCTTGGAATTTCCCTTCAACATTGCTACACATGGCCTGCTACAAAATTATTTCTTACATTAAAAGCTGGGACATTCCCTGCCTTCATCACAAACTTTACATAATTATTTTCACATATGATTTCTTTGAACACCAAGATCAGAATATAATATATGATTTTCAGCTTTAATGATACTTAAAACATTCAAAACATCATAGCCATTGAATAACAACACCCTTTAAAAAAAATTATTTTAAAGGTAATCATAACAAAGTGCCACAATAACAACTTTTTCTATGGTGAAATCAAAGAAAAGACCACAGAAAGTGCTCCTGTGATATGGAAAATTCTCTCACGCAACATTGCAAGGAATGGATGAGGTGATAATAATCTTTGGATTTTGGCCATATTTTAGTTTTAGAAACAGTTTCATCTTGAAAACGCCATAACCTTGTTTGAAACAAGTAGACTATACAATATGCGTCAGTTAGGGACGATGGGACATTGGACAAAGACAATAGGAGGAAGTTCTAATTTCTTCTGTAGGTACAAACAATATGGGAGTTTAGAGGTGTATCACAGATTTTCAAGAAGAACATCTGCCTTTTAAATCATCTCTGCTAATGAGGAAACAAACATCAGGCATATAGCTACGAGCTTTACACCTATTCTAAATGGCTTTAAGATTATTATTCATACCTGCCAAAGCCTTACTAGCTTTTGTGCAGGTGTATTTATTATGCATTAATAAAAGGCAAGTACACTTTATGCATTGTAAAAATATCAGGTAATGATAATAAGGTGTTTTGTTTTCTTCCAGGCTGTGAAGACATTCATTAATGACAAGCAAATCTGAAGCATTTGTTCATTCTGGTGTTCTGGCTATCAAAAAGGACAACAAAACTAAATCATGATTACTATGTCCTTGCATGGAATTTTCCACTTATAATTTTTAAATCACTTTAAAGCAGACAACCCCATTAATTTTAAGCCAGGAGACTTGTCAGTGTTCTGATCATCATCATACAATGAGTTAAAGGCTTGACTCTACTGAATCCCTCCTCAATTTACAGTCTAATGCTGTGCATGCTACTTTGACAGAATCATGGATCAGTAAAAAGACACAACCAAAGAGAACAGTGTTAATGGCAAATATTTCTTCCTGGTGCTACATTATCAATATTTTCCAGTGTCATGGTAATACATAATTGTAACTGGAATGAGCTAAAAGTATGGTGAGTGCTGGCACAGAATGGTGGAGTTTGCCTTACATGGTGTGGAAAAAATAAACACCAAAAAAACCCTCAAAAACAACCTTTTCAATCAGAGGGCAAGATACTGATTTTTAAAATCTCCTGGACAAATACTTAATATTCAGCATTATGTTCAAATATGCTTATGCAAAATCTTCAGCAGGAATCATTCCTGAGTTGATGCATAATCAAAAAACTGTCACTATGATTTGCTAAATTCTAAATCACTCTGTAAGATATCCCAGCTTGATTTTTATTTTCAGTTGTAACGTGGGCAATGTGGCTTATGTCTGTACTGAAACCAGGGAGGAAAAAGTTGGAATTCTCTACGCAGTGAGTGAAGCTGTGGCTTCTGCTACAGCTGAAGTAGCCAGTTGAGATGAGAGAAACACAGCAACAAATACGCTCAGATTAACACACTTGCCAATGTGCATAAAGTCATAGTTTCAGCTTTTGTCTGTTTCAGTTTTTGCCTTGGGACCCTTGAATTGCTGAATTCTCCATTCAGCAGCAGCGCTGGGATTGCTTAGTCCAGCTTTTCTGATCTCTTGACAAAATGCAGGTGTATTTTTACACACTCACAGAAACTAAATAACTTGGCAAAACTTATCTCCACATAGCTCCTCCTTAAAGGGTGATCAGGATGAGGTACCTCTATCCTAAAGCTTAACTGTCTTTCGCTCAGCATGCAACAAACATTTTTTTTTTTACATTATTACCACACAAAATGAACGTCATTATGGCTAAAAAAAAAAAAAAAGAAGATGCGTAATGTGGCTTCTGAACAAATATCTAAAGCAATGGAGAAATCTCATCATGACAGAAATCAACAAAATACATCTGGTATGAATTACACATTTTTTATCATGGTTTTTAATGCTGCTGGTTTTAGGGCAGGAATGCCTGAAGTAGCCTTTCCAAAAAAATACCATTACATATTATAAATCTCATGCTCCTCTCCATGCTCCTGTTGGTGACTCTGTGTTAATCTTCAGCTTTGTTGAAACTGTTAGTTTCAAGTTATAAATAATGTGTTTGTTAAGGATGTAAGGTACTGAAGATTATAACGTTCTGAGCCCAAACTTTGACTGCTCTGAATTGTCACAGACATACTGCTGTAACTTGCTAAAATCAAGGTAGCCATTAGGGTTCTTATGAATCTGTCTCATGTTTTAAAATCATTCATCCAGTCTCGGACATACAAATTATTAAAAAAAAGTCTAAGAGTTTAAGACAGATGGTCAAAAACACCAGAATTAGAAGATTCTGTAATGGCAGTATAAACCTGAGCAATGATGGTAAATTAATATAATTAGTTACAGTGATCTGTATAGACTGTAAGGTTTTGAAAGTGCATAAATATAAATAAATACTATAAATATTCTGAGCACTGGATGCAACAATATAACACAATCTGTAATCATATGAATGTTTTCTTAGTAAATAATACTGAGATAGAAAATAAGACATTTAAAAAAAATGTTTCATACACACTAATTCTCAATTTGCTTCCAGGAAAACTCTTGCCAAGTTTTAAATGGAAAAATTCTGAGCATTGAATATTAAATACAAAAGTCACATACAAACTGTAAAACTAGGAATAACTCCAGATTATCAAAATACAAGTTAGTTCGTACCAGCTATTTACCCTAAATATTGTTTTGATTGATAGAAGAACAAAATAAAACAATATAAAGCAAACAAAAAAAAAGGTGCATTCAAGTAAGTGCTAGCTGGTTTACAGCCCTTAACTCTGTGGCTAAGCTGTAATAGAAAGTTGGTTACCTCACTTTGTTCATGGCAACAGACAGATACAGTAACAAACACAAAATTACAAGTCTACTCCAAAAATAGAATTTGGGTTGGGAGGGAGTAAAACTCATCTTCAAACATAAGGATTTTAAATAATGACAATGGGGATGTGGAAAATGACAGGATGGGTGACTAGCTTATTGTGTAAATGTTCCATAAATTTTTGTAGGTTTTTTTTATACTGGCACACTGCAAAGGTTTCAAATGAATGCTCAAAAAAGAATGAATGAGCCTCTTTGAAAAAAGGGATTCAAACCAGCAAAAGAAAGGAATTGGCTTCATTCTTTAACACTTTTTCACATACCTGCTAATTTCACAAAGTTCTTAGAATGTATAGATTCTGAGGTAATTATGCACATTTAATTCACATTAATTCATCAGCTCTGCTGCTACAGGGTGTTAGCATACTATAGGAAGTATTTATATTTCAGAGAAATAGATTCGATATGAAAAGTGATTAATCTATTGGTATATCCAACCCACTATTTCATTTTTAAAAATAGATTATCTTTCTCACTGAATGCAGCATGTCTTCCTGAGCACAGCACATCAAGACACTAAACCAGGATCTGTTTAAACGTGCTGACATTGTGTTTAGCAAATAGCTGAACAGTACACAGTATGACAGTACATTGATTGAAACTTGACAGTTTGTTACTGCTCTTTTCTAGTAGAATCATTCTTTCACATTTTTTCGAGTCTTTTTAATAAATATACTTCATGTCCCTAAAATTAAAAGAGTTCACTTCTGGAATGCTTTGAGTTCCTGAAGAAAGTGGAAAAAAGAAGATTGGGAAGATGACAAAGCTAATCAATCACCCAGGGATTGGCTTCTTATCACTGATTTTTTTTATATCTAACAATAAGCAAATAAACACCAGCTAATCACTCTGGGCTTCTTTACATTTTTGTACATAGTGAGAAACTGAATCTTGAAGGTAATTTATGTGACTATGCTCAAATAATTCCAAAGTAGAGGAAGAATCTCTACTGTAAAATGCCTTTTTTCTATCTGATGAACATAAACGGAGTCTGCCAGGACTTGGGCATGGCCGTCTAATTGCTATTTAACAAGGATGACTGGACACATAAATCATACTCACAAATATGCTGGCACTGTAGACAGGCTGAGTTTATTTTTTTTAGATTGCAAGCTGAGAAATAAGGTTGCTATAGCAATGACAACACCCTGTAGCCAGTTTTGAAAAAAGATTCCTCAGTTGGACAAGCCAATTAAAGGCAATGCATGAACATTTGGTTTCAAATAATTTGCTATAACTTTTAGCTCAAAGGTAAGAGAACTTGAGCATTTAAATGCAGTAGAATCAGAGGAAGTTCAGATGGTCAGAAGAAACCACTGTCAAGTTATGGAGCAGCTTTCCTATCAGACGAGGACCATTTCCCTACAAAAGGAGCAATTGATGGGCTGCAGCGGAAGTTCAAAAACTCCTCAATGGCAAGGAGATAATTAAGGAACATTTACTCACTACTTTTCATAACCTGAATTAGGCAACGCTCTGTAGACTTACTGGGCAAGCAGTTCAAACAAACAGATGAAGAATTATTTCACAAAATGCGTAACTATGTTGGGGAACTCACTGCCACAGGATGTTGTGAAGGCCAAAAGAATTAAAGGCTTCAAAAAGGTTTTAGAAAAATTCATGGAGGATAGGTTCATCAAGGGCTAATAAACTCATTGGTCCGGATACAACTACCAGCTTAGGAAGTCTCTGAATTACAGACTATCGAAAACATGGAGAATATACCAGCAGAATAATTGCTCTATATTCACCTCACTTCTTAAGCAGTTTCCTAAAGCAACCACAGCTTTCTACTATCAAAGACAGGCTAGTAGACTAGATGGACCTTTCCTTTGATCCTATATGGACAGTCTTACAGAACTAAGGGGTTAGTAATTTCAGATACTTCTGAGAACAATATTTGGTGTTTATATTAACCATGGAGTAGACTATCTCACACTGGGACAAAGCAGAGTTGTGGAGAGGGGGAAGAAAGGAAGATGATGTTCTCTGCATCTGGCAGGTAAAATCCAGCCATCCCGGTTACTCTTTTCCACAGTAAATCAAATTTGTTAGCTTCTTTCTTGGCTTTCCATACTTTACTCAGTAGCAGTGTAGGAACCTGAAATCTAGTTACACTTAGAGTAATCTACTGATTCACAATCTAAGTTTACTGATACACTTCAATTTTGTGCTAATATTGTTCTTTAAATGAAGTAACTTTTCCCAGTCCTTCTTGTTTACTTACAACTGCTACCTTCCCACTTTTTATAAAATAGTTATGTACTCTCTTAAAATCAGTTTTTAGGCTAGAAAATATTAAAAAATTTGGGTTTTTTTGTAAGACAGATTTCTCATTCCCCTGGTCTTCCCTACACTTCTTCAGTTTTAATGCCTGAACCCAATTTGACATGGTATTTCAATGACACATCAGTGCTTTGCACTATCTATTAATACTTTTTCACCCCTTAAAACTTTTTATGCTGACACACCCTAAGAGTAGATCCAATTCTATTTTATAATGAGGGCTTATATGTGCTCCACTACTGTTCTCAACTCCTCATCCTGCCATTTACTACCTGTGAATCCCCACACTACTGTAGTGAGTACTCCCTGTTTGCATGACCTTTTGGTTTTTGTAGTCAAAATAAATTATTTTTTTATTGCCCTCATTGTGAGGCTGAGCCAACACTCTTTGTACAACATGATTTGTTCTCTCTATTGACAGTGCCTTTCAACTTCTGAATCACCACTACACTTCATTAGCACACCACTCCCTTTTTCCAGCTTTACTGTAGGGAACAAAAATTGAGTTTAATCCCGGACTGAGCACTGAGGAATTCCATCGGTAACCCTCCCCGTGCTGATAACTCTTTTCTGAATCCCTTTCTTTCACAATTTTCAAAAGACCTCTTATTTTCACATTAGCAAATAACTTCTCATTTGGTATTAATTAAAATACATATTGGTACTACAACTGCATGCTTTACTGAAGTTCAGATAGAATACATCTATTTCATTTCCCACTTCAAAAAAGCAGCTCTTTCATCAAAGCAAAATATTTGTTCAGTCTTCTGTAACTTCCCTTCTGTAAAATCAGACTGCATTCCCTGCCATTTTCTATTTATCTCTGTAGTTACGTACTCTCTTTTCAGAATTTTGCCTAAAGCTTTCCAACCTGAAGAGATAAAAGCTAAGTTGCTTGGTCTGCTTTTGAACCCTTCTTAAATGTAAGCATTTTTTTGCTATTACACAGTTATATGATGACCTCTATATTAAAAAGGTATTAAGTGTCATTGTAATTTTATCTATGACCTGAGATGCCAGTTATTTCAGTATTTGAAGAGCATCCACTCCTCCAGACTTACTGTACCAGAGATGCAAGGTTACAATATGTTATAGTAAGACAAGTAGTATAGTATGATCAAGAATGTAAGCTTTTAGGTTCAAGTCCATTCCTAAAGTCTTACAAAGTGAGAGAGAACTCCAGAAAGTCTCACAAAATCTATGAATGAGATATAGGCAAACAGATGCATGGTTACTTTTTCCTTCAGATTGTGTAGCCATCACTTTTTAAGGTTCATTTCTACCTTGCACAAAATTAATTCAATTTCTATGTATGAATTCCAATTATTTATCCTGACTTTACACCATGCTGTTTTCCTTACTGAAGTGTAAAGCAGAATAATAATTTAGATTTGGAGCATTCCTTAAATTATTTCTAATATCAGCCACATCCACTCTACACAAAAACTTCAGATATTTTCCTGCTATCTTTTTATTGATATGATAAGGAAATTACTTGTTTATTTTCCATGACTCAGGGTCTGGATCTGACCTCACTGGAACCACATTATTTCTGTATTTTCCAACACCAAGACTCAGACCACTAGTGCTAGACCTATTTGTTGCTCATCACACTTCTTTCATTCCTTTGCACTCTTCCTTTAGATGTCAGAAAATTTTCCAGAGAATTGACTAATAAGCTTCCTTCTCTTCAGGCATGTTCCTCAGCTTTATGATTTATTCTGATCTGTTCTAGAAAGAACTGGATGTGTTGGGGGAACAACATGGATAATTTTCCCCTGTTGCCATAAGAAATCTTTCTGTTGCATATCCACATCAAATTCGCTATCACTCAGTATACAGTCCACTTTCTGTTCTGTGCACCCACACTTGGTGACAGGCTTTCTTAACAAGGAAAGAAGTCATATGTCTCTCTCCATTCTCTGCAAATCCCAGCTTACACACACCCCCCATTTTCATTTTTTTATATACCAGTCTGTTACCCAGCAAGATACCAAACAGAATTACAACCTCTTTGTCTTCTTGATTCTTCTTTTTCCTTAATTCAGCTTCATTTTTTTTTTTGTTTCCTTTACCACTAATCTTTCCTCTTCAGTACAGCAAACTTCTTCAAACCTAATTCAGCTATTCCTTTTCTTTGTGTTCATGTTTCCACGTGGGTCATGTTCCTCATCTAGCAGGCTACATAGCTTCCTTATCTTCCAATCATATTTGACAGATGCTTACATAATTGTGTTGTGTCAGACCCTAATCTCCTTTCCTGTATCTTGTCTTCAAAATCCCATTCTACCATCATCTCTATTCCTTTTATCCTGAGTCCCCTCTTTCTCAAGTGTTATACATTTTATACACCAACATATTCCATAGCATATTCACTTTTGAAAGAATATAAAGCTCACAGCTTCAAACCTTGGTCTAGCATCCTCCTTCAAATAATGCTGAGGATGTCTCATTATCCCTGTCTTATCATCTTTCTTTGAAAGAAAAACATTAACTTCTTTCAAACAAACTCCCTTTTTTATTGCCTCTTAGCAGCTGAAGCTGCAATCTAAGGTTCATTACAGTTCTACCTCTATCAATATATTTATTAATGCAGCAAGCCATTCTTGCCCAGTGAACACTCCAAATAGAAGGGCCTCCGCCTAATCCCCACAACAGAGCCTCAAAAATAAGGAAGATCCTGAAGCTTATGATTCACGTTCAACTTATCAAGCAGGAGGTACAGAAGATCACTTACCCAAACAAAAAAGGACTCAATTCTTCCCTACCAAGGACTGGGTCCCACACAAACTCTCCTATTTGCTCTCCTCCCACTGTTCTTGGTACATCTAATCTCATGCTTCCTCCATGTTGTAAAATCACAAATGTTTCTTGGACAGATCTGAGACTCTCATATATGGATTTTTCAGTTAGGTCAAGCTGCTTGTTTTTCAGCATAGTAACGTAATTGACAGCTGTTTCCCCTTAAAAATAGCTGCTTCCCTATCTTTTTCAAACACCAAAAGGCTAAGCTGTAAAATACATGATGACATCTATTTATATTACATAACTGTAAACACTGAGTGAAAACTGCTCACACACGTAATTTCCCCCGGCTGTTGGTGTCCCAGGCACTCTCAGCTGGGGGTGGGGGCACTACTTCTGAAAAAGTTTACCCAGAAAATGGGCTCATGGAAAAACATATTTCTATCAACAACAGAGTATGCCCCATGTGACTAGATCTTTTTTGTGAAGCTGCAATTGCTTTTACCCTTGGACAAGCCAAATGATCATTTCACAGAAAGCCTTTCTTCACTAGTCAAAGAGCATGAAGAGAGGAGGTGCATTTTAGGGGAACTCTAAATTAGAGGTTGTCTCTGAGACAGGAAAAGGTGTCACTTAAGGAAAGTGGATTGAGGGCGGAGAACCTGTTTTTCCACCTGCAATTCATGTACCAGCAGAACATTGCTTGCTTTTTCAAGGTCCTACATGACTAAAAGAGATTAAAAGTCAAGTAACATGTCAGAATTAGGGTTATGTCACAGTAAATGATAGAGAGAAGCGTACAGAAAGGGTATAGACAAGGATGAAAAAAAAGTTTGATGCAGATCACTACAATAATAATTGTAGCACAATAATAATATCATAGAATAGTTAGAGTTGGAAAGGACCTTAAGATCATCTAGTTCTAACCCCCCTGCCATGGGCAGGTATAGAATCATAATAATAAGATATAATAATAATGATGATCAGAGGGCTGAAGCACCTCTCTTATAAAAACAGCCTGAGAGTGCTGGGGTTGTTCAGCCTGGAGAAGAGAAGGCTGTGGGGAGAACTTAAAGCAGCTTCCAGTTCTTAACGAGGCTGACAAGAAATCTGGAGAGGAATTTTTTACAAGGAGGACAGCATATGGGAGAATGGCTTTAAACTGACGGAGGGGATGTTTAGATTAGGTATTAGGAAGTACATCAAAAATCTGATCTTGAGGACAGGTGGACTGCGACCCATAGTAATTGCATATGTATATATATATATATATAAAACAGAAAATCTGAGGTAACATTCTCCAGTGTGAAACAAGGATGAACACACCTGTCTACCCTGTAAGTTAGTGCATACATGGTCAGAGCCATTGGGGTGTACTAGGTGGAATGACAAGGTGACTCTGTATGGAACTTTACTCCTTCTGACTCTTTGCCAGGAACAGCTTCAAATTTTTATTACAGCCCACAGGTATTACAGTACTATAAATACAAAATGTACATATATAACACTATGTCTCACAGTGAAATACTGTCCCATGGAGATAAATAAAAACAGAATTATTATATTTTTAAAAAAATGATAAAAATAGTTTGCCCGTTGACCAAAGCAGAAAGATTATTGGAATATGGCTTGCAACCAGAGAAATAACTACAAAATAAAATCCAAGCTGACAACAGGATATATCTGAGCATAGTACAGGGCGTAATAGCGATAGCAATGCATAGTTCATTCAACATCTTCAGAGCACTTAATAATCAAATTCCTCAGATGAGCAAGTTATTAATTAAAGATGGTATATTAGCTATGTAACTGCTGAAGCTAGATATTCTGCATAGCCAGAGAGTGATTGTAGCCACTGGTCTTTTAGCCTGTCTGATCAGGCTTTCCTGTCACATGAAGTTCAAACAAGTGAAAAATTCTCTCCCCTATAACATGCCCTAGGGGATTCTCTCCCCTATAACAGCTTCATTTATAAATGGAAGGATAATTTTTTGAGATGGAATAGATATATTAGACAGCTATTAATACAATTTGATACTTGCATGTGTTTATTTCAAGGATGGATCAGAATGACAGATGAAGGAAATTAAACTTTCCTAGCTCAATAAAATGGTACCCAGGAATGAAAAGTAAGTGCTCAAGGGAACAGAACAACATAGTTTTAATTATACAATTTTCTTAGTAAAAATTTTTAACTGATAGAAGATTTCAGAGAACTATATAAACTGCTTATAATTAAGGACAGACCTATTTGCTGTGAGAAGTCCTACACTGATAAGGAATCAAAATGTCATTTATTCCATTCAATAAAAAGGCATTGGCTTTTGAAATAGAACAAAACAAGACAAAACAAAGAACAACATGTCCCAGAACTCAGAAATGGAACCAGCACAAATAATAATGAAACAGGGACGTACACATTTCTGGAGCAGTAAAGACTACAGAAGGATAGTTATTCTGGCATCACAATAAAGAGAAAGGTGTTCATGTGTATTTTCTTAGGTTTATGTGGCCAACCTTAATGAAGTGCACAGCCTCCTCTTGACTTGCAAAATCACGTCCTTTTTTTTTTCTCCAGACAAAGCCATTGTTTTCTTTATTCTCACAAAAACAATTCAGAGAAAAATGAAAGGATACCCAAATGAACAATGCTGACTGCAGAATTACATTTGTGATCTGCTATCTGTAAGCGATAAAGAATTCCTGAGTCAACAAAAGAGATTTCAAACACTGTGGCTTTGATTCTATTCATCAGCAAACTTGTGAGAAACACAGTAAGTCTGTGTTTCAAATGTGCCTCTATTTATTGTCTCCAGGTAGCATGAAAACTGCAAAACACTGCTTTTCCCCAAAGGAATTTGACCTAAAACATTTTCTCACCCAGTATGTTCTTTGTTATAATTAAGTTCTAGTAATGACGGTTTTATGCAGTAACGTTAGTGCACCAAGAAAAATATGGCAATGCAAACAGACATTGTGACTGTTTGGCAAGAAGCTGAAATTTAAAGAAGTCTTCTCAATGAATGTATCAGAATCAGCCACAACCCAGTATAGGTATGGTTTTGCATAAGCAAGCATAGTAAGGAAGGTGCCAAGTGTTAGAGGTGATCATGTTGCAACTTCAGTAAGACTGTGGGGTTTACTGAAGCTGTCATTAGCAGGTCAGTGTAAACCACCCT
>JBCJKH010021928.1:0-30373 GCA_039877255.1 Loriculus beryllinus
CTAGACTGGTTTTGGCACCCAGTTTAAATGAGGATAGCTATAGATCTGCTCAAACCTACTCAGTAACTACAGCAGCTTACTCACTATGCTATGAGCTTCTCCACTGATTCATTAGCTGCCATGCTTTGTTTTTAAGTGAGCCTCCCCCCATGCTGGACAGGACTCCTTCTTCACTATATGTTGAGTTATACACACCTATGTATTATGTACACCTCCTAGTGGCTGTGAAACAGGAAGTCAGAAATGGTTCAGAAAACATCACAGAGCATGCACTGAATGAATGACAGCTGTGAACTGATAGACATCTCATTATCCTCACCCTTCTAGATTGCCTGCCTTTTCCTTGGCAGAAATCTTAACACATGGTAGACAGTCAAAGTCCAGATTACCATTCATAATGTTTTCAAGGGATTGCTTTCGACGCTAAAAATGACCAACTACTAATTTTGGGTTTTCATGAGAATTCACACAGTCCCAAAAATGTTTGCGCCAAACCCAAAAATATCTTCTGGTAGTAGAAGAGGACATTTTTGAGAACATCGTCCATTAGGTAATCTGGTCTATGAAAGTTTGTTTTCAGTGCCTGCTTTGATGCAGGCATCCTGTACAACCCAGGCCCCATTCTTTCGACATTCTTTTAAAGGTTTTTGCCAAAATGGTGTGACACAGGTCCTGAAGAAATGTCTGAACAAACAAAAAGTCAAAATACATCAGTGCAGATACACACCTGTACACTGCAGCCTTGCTTCTCATAATACCCATGCCAGCTATATACCCATGCCTCAGCCTCTCCCACCTAAATCCTAAAGAGTATTTGAATCAAATTAGGTGCCTAAGGACTTTTGAGATGTAGGCTTCTAGGCTTTCATTCCCTGTGCTTGAAATACAGATAATAGGTATTCTGCCTTACCCAGGTGGCCTAAGGATATTCATTAATCTCATTAAGATTGTTAGGTGCTAAGTTGCTACAAATAGCACGGCTGTATGAGCTCCAATATGATGGTTACCTAGGTGATATATGGATCAACATATTGCTGTTGCCCCACCGTTCCTTAGGGGTGGCATGGCCATGCTTTTTATTGATCAGCATCTCCATGTTTACGGCTGCTCTGCCCAGCAACAAAACCACAAGTAGAACATGGCTTTAGAAGAGGCAAAAACTCTGTCTTCTAACTTGCTGACTTTCTCCTCTTCTTTTCCCCATCAGTGTAATAAGTCTCAACTCTCTATGTTATATTAATTGGCTTTAAAATGCCCTTTTGAAAACTCTAAAATTTTAATTTTTAATTAGAGCAGTACAAAGCAAAAAGCTTGCTAAACTACCTACTTCTATGCTGCTCATTAGCTCAATAATAGGAAACTTTGCTCATTTAAATCAATTTTATGTAAAAACAACAGTGAAATCCGAGTGCTTTACATGTAGAGAGTCTTCATGATGGAGAAAGGGTGCAGCAGAGAACAGCAGAGAATGGGACTGCCTGTCTAATGGAGATATACCACTGTACTGAGAATTGCTCAGCTCTATGGTATAGACCCTGAGCTGCTAACAGATATCCTTCTTTAGCTACAAGACTGTGCTTTTGGAGTAAAGAAGATCACAACTCCATCTGTACTGTTGCTGTGATGTACTGAGTGGGAGTTGTGTACAGGACAGTGAGAACTGTGAAGTTCGAAAGTGGCCATGGATTTATTATAAAGAGAACTCTTGAGCTCTTTTGGTGGGTTTGGCTTTGGCTTTTTTCTTTTATTTTTTTTCCTGAAAGCTCATCTTGAATGAAGCTTTTAAAGTTTCAGATGTGCTCAGTTAACTGTCTGAAAAATTGTTTTCTATTTTCACCATCTTTTTCCTTTTAGATGCTAAATAGAATCCCAAGAGCAAATACACCATGAAATGAGGCTTTTTTGGTGATACTTCTGACTAGAAAGGAAAAATCTGGTAAGGGAGACTAATGACAGGAGATCTATATGCTTGCATCCCAAACTTGGTACCTTTGCTTATTCTAACCCTGAACTTTTCCTTTTGAAGGTTGACTAGCACTGATCATAAAAGCAAGGACAAATGCTAAAGAAATTCATAGACAGAATCTAAAACTCCTTAGCAGAGTTTTATGGATATTTCTAATAGGGAGATTCGGAGATTGAAAGCCATTCTGAATGTTGACATGGATGTGGATCTGGTTCCAATGTGATTTGTGGCTCCTTATGAAATAATATAAAAAAGATATCTAGGCCACACCAGCAGCCTGTTTAACCCAGTGCTCTGTCCCCAGACACAACAATTGATGCTGCTGTTTAAGCAAATCCACAAACCTGGCTGCATTTTGCAGCACCATCCCATCCACAATGATTGGATTAGGGCTATTATAGGGTATACCTTTAGTTAATCCTTTTAGCATCCCTTTTATGGACCTATGGTCCACGATAAAATAGCCAGATTTAAAGCCCCTTAAAAAATGAAGTCCTCTGGGAAAACACTGACAAGCTCCTTTAGTCTGTTAACACTGTTGGGTGCTGCTTTTATAAAGGAATTTCAGTTGCACTGTGAAGCAAGAGCAATGCATGACTGTGATATCACTGTCATGTGAATGAGCTGTCCCAGTACTGCAGAGTCTGCTCTTTACTGTACGCAAGGACACATCAATACTGGATATAGTGTGTTAGCAAAACAGAATGGAAATCTTTCAGGTGAAGAATGGCTTCACTGATTGCTTTGCTCTACCAGAATGGGGTGTGTTTTCAGGCATTCTGATAAATGTGTGCTATTTTTCAGCCATTCAGTGTGAAGTGTTGTACGTTTCATATAAACTTTTATTGCTCACCACAGGCATGGAAGGATTGATTACATTGTTTGGGGATTTCCTAACTTCTGAGACTGCCTCTTTAGCCAGACTTAATACAGTGTAAAGAGGGAACAAAATACTACAGTGCTACTCAGTAGCCTGCTTTCTAACTTTGCATTTTGAGGATCAGTCCCTTTGGTTTGGAATAGGGTAGCCAACAGTCATCCTCATCCACATATTTTCTGGATATCTCTGATGCCTGAGGGCAGCTGGATTGCTAGTGATGGGTACAGCGGTGTCCTGCTACAACTATGGGTAATAAGAGACAGAATTTAATATTTACTTCTCTTTCTACTTACACTTTTGTCTAGTTGTGACCGCTGATGGAAAAGAAGCAAAAGCTGACCTTGGAGTTAGGGTGCTATTTGTGTTCGAAGTGTGCAAGCAGATTTTGGTGAATCTATGCTGGTATCTCTTTAATGTAGTGGAAGTCAAGAGCAGATGATAACTTTCTGGAGGCAAACAGCTTAACATGTTTGTGTGCAGGCTCAGTTGAGTGAGACAAATTCATGTTGAGACCTGACAGCTAACTCCTAGTGAGTTTGTAAAATACCTTTGGGTTTCTGAAAAAGTTATCAGGGATATCACCCATTTCTGAGTATGTCTTTCACATTTTCAGACCTCAGCTTTGCTAGAACTCAGTTTTACCAGTTCCCAGATTACATACTGAGCTGGCCATTTTGCTTTTCTGGATATCAATTTTTATTTTATCTGTGAGTAGAAATATATATATATGCAAAAAAAGGCTTAAATTTCTTGCAACTTTTACTAGGACTGGTTATACCCCTCACAAAGCCACTGACCTGGATTTCAACTACATTACAATCTGAATCTACTCAAATTATACTGTAGTTTCATGCAAAATTCTTGTCACCAGTATTTGCTAGCTATGTGGAACCCTATTATATTCTTGATTTCTTAGCAAATGTCATGAATATCTCCCTTAAAATGAACGTTGCTCTCATCTGTAAAAATTAAGCAAAAGGAGACTGGCGCCCTAGGCATTATGAACAATACAGGCTTTCAGTAAATAAATAATTCAACTCAATTAAAACAAATGTCTGCCCTGATGTACCCTAGTTTCTAATTTCTTTAAG
Source organism: Loriculus beryllinus (assembly GCA_039877255.1). NCBI lineage: Eukaryota > Metazoa > Chordata > Aves > Psittaciformes > Psittacidae > Loriculus > Loriculus beryllinus. The sequence continues at coordinate 3,938 of JBCJKH010021928.1, forward strand.
AAGCATTGTTGGGAGGTGTTTATGGGAAGTGATCCTCAATGAAAACTTCAAAGAAGGTTCTGTAAGAAAACAGAAGCTGTGGAGTTCCCTTACTTTCCTGCCAGGACGGAGTGGTGTAAAGCTTCAAGAAGACTCCAGCTTGGAATAAGTCTGAAGAGTTCATGTTCAGTACGGAAACGTAGGCTTGGACTGGAGGTTTAGCCTTCCTTCTTGAAAAGGCTCTGCTTAAGAAAAGACAGTGGGCAAAGATTGATATAAGGAGCTAGGGAATTATACAAATCCTGTGCTACCATGTCTACTGGTGCCACTAGACGTGGGCAAAAATGTAGATGCACAGAAGTTGTGCATAGTAGCCTTGGCTACTCTTATGCAGTCTCAAACTCCCATCAGGGAATCCTATCAGGGAAACTACAGATGCAGACACGGACCAGTAGACAGCAACATATCAAGCCAACTGGCTCTGCAACCACCTATTTAATGGAATCTCATGCTTCCTACTGGCTAGTTGCCTCTGGAGGTTTAGAGACAGCTCTCTGCACAGACATGGGGACAGAGTTTATGTTCTATCTACTGGCCTGGGAACAGGATTTTCCTCATACATTCCTGGCATCTTTATCACCTTCAAACTGAATCCTACACCCCTAACTCAATCCAAAAAACAGGGGGAGAATGTGACTCAACAGGCTTGCATTAAAAACCCCTGGGGGAGGTTCACTGTTCTGTTTTTCTGCTTGAATAGATATGTGGGAGGGTAACAATGTGTTGAAAAGTGAGAACATTTAGGGACAGAATCTTCCCAAGAGTGAGTGTTCACACTTTCTACAAAAGCAGCTTGAGGGCAGAATCTGGCCCTTAAATATTGTCAGACATCTGGGCAAACATGAACAGTTTAGCTCAGACTGCCTCCATTTTTCCTGCACAGAAAGTGTTCAGTCTAAGATGACAATTTTTGAAAGTCAATCCTGGGTAAGTGATCAGATCCCTACCCTCCCTTTGAGGAGAGATTCATGGTCTCACTTGAAAACATCCATCATCTCAAACTGAGATTTACATGATGTAAACTAGGTCTAGGCTGAAGCCTCAAAACTCAGATCTGGATCTAGATTTCAAACAGGAGACTGTTGATGGGGTAACAACTCACCTAATTCAAACCCACATAAATCTGTATCTCTCACCATTTTTTTTCTTTAACTCACCAATAAACCACATTGATTTTGGCTTATGAAAATTCCTTTGGGCATTTTTCATGAAATTTTAACCTTTTTCCATCACTAGTTACTCATCACACACTGTCTAACATAGGTATATGATTCTCTCCACAGAAAGTCTTCACAAAACCTTAAAGGAAATAGTTCATCTACACAATGTGCACTATGCTGCAGACAGCAAAAGGGAAGAAAGAAGAGACAAAGAAAGCAGAGATGCAGAGAAACCAGAGCTATTTCTTGCCATACAAAGGGTTGCCAAGTACTTTTCATTTACATAGATGACTTAATGATGATTGTATGATATTTAAAATTACTGCCACCCACCAGAGATGCATTAAAACTTTATCAATATGTCTCTTTTACTATCTATTTGACTGTAAAAATGCAGAGATCATTGCAAAAAAAATTGCCAGTCACCAAAAACCAGCTCTGTGACCTTTCTAGATTAAAAGAAAGAAAAAACTAAAACCAAAATAGCAACAAAAGTCCTTCTACTAGTATCAATGTGATTTAAATTTACATGAACAAATAAGCTGGTTCACAAGGTGGAGACATGTAATAAACTAGGATGAGAACTGTGACCAGCCTGGGACCTCTTAAAGACCCCTCTGGACTTATCAGGAGCCTCCTTTTTCTATGTCAGGGACAAACCCCCACACTGGTCTAATTACCTTTTAAAATTCACATCTAGAACCACAGGCTGCCTCACGGGATTAAGCACAGTATGCTTTGCAAATTGAAAATAAGATAGCTGTTAGGAATATAGAGTTGCCTCTATGATTGCAGCAACAAACAATGGCAAAACATTAATTTACATCTGTTATAATGGTGAAACAAAGCCCAGGATTTTCTTCATATTGCAGGCAAGAAATAAATTTGCTAAGGTAAGATTCTAAAAGGTGTAGGCTCTAATGAGGGAGATTGTCTTGCAGAGCAGGTAACTGGCAGGATGACATCAACTCAAAGTTATGAGGATTCAGCATATCATTAAATTTATTTACCATAAAATGGATTTTTTTTAAAATACTAAAACTATTCATAGGGAAAGTTTATATATATAAGTGGGGTGGAAGGCATTTGTGTGGGGTGAAACAGTGCAGAGCAGTTGCAACAGCAACCCAGTCATGCCTGAGTCTGGAATTTTTAAAGGCATTTTATCTGGTAGAAATGAATACAGCATTTACAAATTGAAAATAACTCTGTAAACTCAGATAAGATTGTCTTGGTAATATTTTACCAAGAAAGCGGCTCACCACTGCTTACTTTCAATTAGCCATCTAAATTATAGCCTATACAAAAAGCAATCCCTGCTGCCTTGCTATATAAAAAAAAAAAAAGAAAAGAAAAAGAAAGTTAGACTAGTTCCTAAGAGTTTTGATTCATGTTGCTGAATACGGAAGATCTGCAATCTTCCCCTTGGAGTCTATAGTCTAATGTAGCTGCTTGAACGGACCCTCCTTCTGCTTCCGGCAAAGGTATTTTTATTTCTGAAATGAATGGTGATACATTATAGATAACCCTTCCTGATTAATTTTGTTTTGACTTTAACTTTGGGATAAGAATACAAGCAGTAAGGTAGCTTCTCCCCAGATAGCAGCTATGCTATTATTTTTGGGCTATACTGTAATTGATATTAAGCAAAGTCTAAATTTAGAAGGAGAGAAAAAAAAAAACCAAAAAAAAGAAAAGTTGGTTATCATCAAAAGTTTCTGCTGAAAGATAAAAAGTGGCATTTTATTGTTATTATTATTATTATTTGTCCATGATGAAAAATAAGGAAGTTCCTTGGAACTGATATTCAGCTTCACTGTCTTCTGTCTACATACTCCACAGAACACTCTTGGAGGGCTGGTTAGTCAAACTGAAGAAGCTTAATTTGTGTCTACACATTTCCAGTGATCCACAGGTAATATGCTGGTAAATTTGAGGAGATCAAGTATGATAGCATAGGAGCCTTTCGTGTGACAGTGACTTTGTGAGAGTCCAATGCTTCATAAGAATGAGAATTCTCAGCAACCCATGAGCTGCTATAAATATTACACTTCACTTATAGTTCCTGAAGAAAAGTTGGTTAAAAAGTGGGAGGAACTAGGAATAATGATTTGGCTCAGGTTATTGCATTGGTAATATTTTTACTTATTTGCAGATTTGATTTCATTATTTAATTTCAGTAATGTGAAGACATAGCTAAGAACTTCCAAAAATACATAGCTGTTGTAAATTACTATATGTAGCATTTTTGCAGCAGCTAAATCTGTATCCTGACTTTGTCAGTAAATCATTGTTACTTCCTCCTCTCTGCCTGCTTTTTGATTCTGTTAGCTGTTGTGAATTTTTTTGTTTGTTTGTTTTGTTCTATGGGTTTTGGGTTTTTTTTTAAGACAGGGAGGATGTCCAGATCATCTGATATACATGAATTGCCAGCAAAGATCCACCAGCTTCATCAACAAGGAGGAATTTTCTTTCAAAGAAATATTAAAATTAAATATTAACTGTGTGCCATTACACAGTATCTATAACATAGTGTAAAGGCTTTTGGAAAGCTGGATGCTATCAAATGCACCTGAATGATTTTACTTGCCTTCATAAAAGGATGAACAGTGCATGCACCTCCCTGAAAGTTGTTAGCCCCTGGCAGGAAAGGAGCTTTTCACTCTCCATCACTCTCTTCTGTTTAACAGTGATTTACTATTAGTACATGCAGTGTTTTAAAGCTGGTGGAGAGGTCCACTGAAGTCAAGGGCCTTGATGTGCTCTGGAATCAACCCATGCTGAAAATTCAGGTTGATGTTTCACTGCTTTGTTGAAGAAAGATCTAATTAGTAACGCATAGTTTCGTGAGCAATTTGGTCACTTAGAACAAGGATATGCCTACCTTTCTTTTCTCTGTTTAAAGGTAACATTATTATTGTGTGATTTTATTTTCTACCTAAAAGATTTATAATTACAGAAATAAATTGGATATTTTAAACTTAAACAAAAAATTATTTTTACATAAATCTTCAAACAGAAGCCCAAGTTCAGAAAACAAAAAATTCTGCTCCATCTGTGTATTTCTGAGGATTTTGGCTTACCTGTATCATTTTGTTGCATGCCTTCATTGAAACTCCATCTACAGCTACTGGTGAACCCATTGTTTAGCCTTATTTTAGTAGCTTCTCCTCCTGTATAGAAGCTGGAAACTTCTGAATACTGAAATATTGCTGTGAGTACTACCTGCAATGCACCTTGCAAAGTTTTATTCACTAGCACTGGCCATTCTCAGTCACAGGCACCAATGACAACCAGCACCAGTAAAGGGTCAGGTATATGCTGTTGGCAGGCTTAATCTGATCCTAACATATGAACTGCTGTTTGCTCACTGTATTACTTTCATAGTGCATAGGAGCACTTTATAAATTAAGAAACAGGCAGGGCCAGCACCTATGAAAATGCAGTAACAATTTCTTTTATAAAGAATTTTTCTTAGTCTTGTGGAAAACAGCAGCCCATGGGATGCTATTCCACTCTTCACTTAGAGGATACACAGACGCAATTTCTGAAGAAAAGTTGGTTAAAAAGTGCAAGGAACAAGGAATAATGAATTGACCCAGGCTATCGCACTGGTAATACTTTTACTTACTCACTGATCTGATTTCAATGGTCCTTTGTCTTTGTTTTTTAGGAAACAGGTATTCACATTGGAGTGAAATAGAAATGAAATATTCTACATATGCCATAAAGTGAGCTATAGTACAGCCATCCAGCTGTGATCTTTTCTGTACCTGAGCAATGTCTCAAGTAAATCCCACGTGTGTGTGTCTGTGTATGTGTACGTATGTATGTGGACAGATTTGTACCAACTCGGCATTGTTACACTTGACTTACTCTTTTTTTTAATTATGTAAAAAAATCACATTAAGCTGAATCTAATTACTGCAATGTATATTAGAAGCAGGGCACCATCAAAATTTTATTTAAATTAATCAGGTTTTGATTTAAGATATTAAATTCAAATTAATCATGTAAAAATGGAAATGATCCTTGACGTGCTTCCAGCTGTGACTTCAGTCTGTTTTCTCGTGTGATTCACTTTCGGGATGTCTTGGGGGGAACATTACAAAAATTCACGCCGGTGCTATTTCAATTAGAGTTATTTAGCAGGACAGATGTAAAGAATACGGTATAATTAAGAAGGAGCTGATGACACGGCTGCAGATTTTCAGGATCAAAAAAAACTTGTTAGTGAAAATTGACTACCGGTCATGTAGCCCAAGTTCAAATATGCTGGGGTTAAGCACTCATTAATGATGGAATGAGGTTTTTAGATAGACCATTGGACTCTTTCTCTGGAGCAATCTGCAGAGTTCTGCCCTGGAAATAACTTTGAAGCTTCATTAGCAAGCAGATGATACCTGATAATTTTAAAAATCTTAAAATAATTTTCCTCCCCCTGGTGCCTAAGCTTTTCTGGCCAGCTAACTTCAAAGGCCTTCAGTAAAAGCTACATTCTATAAAAGCTGGAAGTGGCATATAAATGCCCATATAAGAGGACATACACAGAGAGACAAGTATATGCATACATTCACAGCACTTTTGAACTCATGATGAATATGAGCTACCAGGAATACTGTAATTTCTTCTAACACTGAGCAGAATTAGTTTGTTCTACCTTCACGCTTCCTGACTGAAACCCATAGAGGATGGGGGCTTTCCCACGCAGGGGCCTGACTTAGGATTTATTTATAACTCTTTTTACCATCAGAATTTCCACTGTGAAAAGTGATCTGCACATTGTTTTTTTATTCAAAAATAGGGTGACATAAACTTTATTTTTTTCATATGTATCACAATACTATGCAGCATAAACTTCTGCAGTTATTTTACAAATTCCTTTACCTGAAATTAAATCTCCCAGGTAAAGCTCACAGATTTTCCAACATGAAAAAAGATCAGAGAGACTAAAATTCATTCCTTCTTGTACTCATAGATCTGAAAATATGTGTATTTAAACAGGCTTCTTATGGTTGCTATCCAGGGCTCTCAGTATCTGTTCCCCTCCTACTGAGTAATAGTAAAAGCCAAGTTAAATTTAAAAAATGCACAGTACATACTGTACACCATAATTATAGATTAAATATTGATCTCCATGGTGTTTTTTCCTTATCTCTTGCAATCTTTCTCTTCCCTCAGTAACATCCTGTTGTCACTTCCCTCTGCAAAGCAGCATACAACAGAAAATATTTTCTGCAATCAAAATCGTTGTTTTTAACTTAGAGAAAACCCTAAAACATAATGGATGACAGTAAAATAATTTAAATATCTAGCTTTGTGTATCTGGCAACATTTTTCAGAAGCAGATTCTAGGATTTGCAGAGCATCATTTGCTTATTCAAGGATGCTATACACGTCAACAAGGAACTATACCTAAAGGAGGAGCAGTGCAACAGACCAAGCATGCCAGGCTATCCATAGAGGATGGAAAGTAAATAGCATATTACACTTGCCACAGCTTACCTATTATGCAGATTTCAAGGCAGGAAACTGTCTGCAAAATAGATGCACAGCGAGCATAAACTTTTTTGTTATTGTGGTAGTTGATCATGTTGTCGTTACATTTGGAGGAATAATATGATTCATTGATGGTTTCTGCTTCCCACTCATAAGATATAAACCTACATAATGATTGTTCTTTAATAGTATTTAAAGATATTTTTAAAACAAACTGTGTGGGAGTTTAACATAATAATGTTTTCATTTTTTCAGAAAACACTATTTGGAAAAGTGTATGACTGTTTAAATATTAAAATGGCTCCTCACAAGAAACATGAGTGTGGTAAGTAATTTGTGAGAAAGGTTGTGATAAAAATATGCTTGACTTATGCATTTGTCCCTTTAAAATTTATTTTTTCTTTTAGCATAACAGCTGGAAAGAGCAATCTTTTTTCCGTGGGCTAGGCTGTTGCTTGGATGACTGAAAAGCATTTTCCCATGAGAGATGCATTTCCCATCTGGGTATTTTTCCCATCCTGTTTCCACTTCCTCTCTATACCTCCTCTCCTCCAGGACCAGAGCATATTGATAACAAACTACAGGTTTCCACCGATACAACTACATACATGACTAACAGATTATACAAAACACAGCAGTGCTCTGCGTGATGTACAGAAGATGTTTGTTCACCTCTTTCTTAATCCTTCATCTAGGCTCATGCAATGGGTCCCAGTAGCCATAGGGACTCATTTGTAAGATGAAGACACAAGTTCAGACTGGCTGCTCTGGTCAATTAGGAACTGGGTTGATCATCTCAGGAGGAAAAGATGACTGTTAAGTCCCTGCAGGGAAGACATTTGGGAAGGGGAGGACAGAGATGATATGAGCACAAGAAAAGTCTTCATGTGAGTGGAGTCTCACTCCTCATTAGGGGAACTTAGCTTTGGTAAACACTGTATCCTCACCATTGCCATTGCTGTCCACCAAGCCACTAAACCTGTGGCGTTTGTCTGCGATATATTACACGTAGCCAGCATAGGGGTGAAAGCTAAGAGCCCAAATGGTGGGAAAGTTTTATTTTAGTGAGATATAGGCTTAAACACTGGACTGCGATTTCATCTGATGATGCTCAATCCACAGATGTTTCATAGAATCATATAATGCTTTGGAGTGGGAGGGACCTTAAAGGTCATCTAGTTCAGCCCCCCTGCCTTAGACAGGGATACCTCCCACTAGACCAGATCTCTCAAATTTCCAACCTTGAACACTGCCAGGGACATGGCATCCACAGCTTCTCTGGGCACCCTGTGCCAGTGTCTCACCACCCTCACAGTGAAGATTTTTTTCCTAATATCTGATCTAAATCTACCCTCTTTCAGTTTAAAGCCATTCCTCCTTGTCCTATCACTACATGCCCTTGTGAAAAGTTGCTCTCCAGTTTTCTTGTAGGCCCCTTTTCGGTACTGGAAGACTGCTATAAGATCTCCTTGGAGCTTTCTCCTCTCCAGGCTGAACAAGGCCAGTTTGCTCAGCTTGTCTTCATAGCAGGCGTGCTCCAGCCCTCTGATCATCCTTATGGCCCTTCTCTGGAGTCAGTCAAACAGGTCCATATCCTTCATACACTGGGGGCCCCAGAGCTGAATGCAGTACTCCAGATGGGGTCTCACATATGTCTGGTGCTATTTCATGGCATTTGCATATAATTTCTCTGCTCCCTATATGTGGAATAATGGCTATAGGTCAGATGTGCCTGTCTTGTTTCCTTCTATCCCTGTTAGACTGTAAATTCTGTGGCACTGAAGGACTATGCATTGTGTACCAAGGCTCAGTTAAGCCTAGGGCCAGTAATGTATGCAAATAATAGTGGTAATAAACATGATTATTTCTGTACCATCTCAAAATTATCATGACTAATATCCTTGTGAAACCTTTGGAAATATTACATAGGTGGGGACTTTCTAAATCAGAGAGCAGTTCAGTGGCTTGCCCATGGCCTTAACATCAAACTATGATCTCTTAATTTCTAGTGTTTCCTCATAATTTTGAAACAAGCCCTATAAAAATACTTTGGTGTAGTACATTTTTAGTTAATTTATTTGCCTTAGCCAAAATGTATAAGCTGTTGGACATTTCTCATTGGTTTATAACTACAGTATGACAGATAAAATATAAGCCTGGAATTGATATGAAGCCTGTTTAATATATCAGAAAATCACATACGAAAGTTCTGACTTTTGCATCTGGGACTTTAATCCAGTGGATGTCTTGAGGTTTTTTCCTCCACAGGCCATGGCCAGAGGCATTTGGGCTGACTCAGCAGGAAACTTTGGTGCTTTGGGAGAATCCCCCTGAGAAAAAAAGGTGCTGCAAAGGTGAAACCAATATTTAAAGCAGTCCTGCCCTTTCGGAGGCAATTATGTGCAGCATAGTAAGATTCAGCCCTTTTAGTCTATCCTTTCATTCCTTCTAAGGCAAGAGAGAAACCACACGTAATATCTTACAATGCAGACATGCTAATTTTGAAAGTGATTTTTCAGGCAGCTGAACATGTCCCATGGGTTCCACCTGGGAGCTGAATGTTGATGGCTAACTTTGGAAAAATCCTTTTCAGGCTACTGAGAGATGGATAGGCCTGTACAAATGCATATTTTAGTGGCCCTGCAAAGCTCCCCCTGCTAACTGATGTGAAAAAAAAGAAATTTTCAGAGGAAAGGTTCTCACCAGCTGTGAGCACACAGTATGAAGTGGCAATGGAAGAGCCTGGGTGCGTCAGCAAAAAGAAATCAGTGGGCTAATTACATTGAAGGAAATCTGCACATTCAGCACACCTTAGCCAGCTCTGTACAGAAAATTGACACAGAACAGTTCCTAAACCACACAAAACATTAAGCTTGACTGTCAATTACAAATCAGGTCCCGAATTTCAGGCCACTGCTCTAAGGAGCAATAAGTACTGACACTGAGTAGGAGGCAGTGTTGCAAGCCTTCCCACTGTGGACAGCTAAGACAGTGTAGCCAAGTTTTCAGATTTCATCAGGGATCACATCATCTTTGATGCTGTTATTAACAACTATATGTTTAAAAGAAAAACACTTCTATTTTATTTTAGTAATACGAGCATTTTAGCTATCTTATTTGCCAAGAACAGTTTGGAGAAAAGAACCCTGAAACAACAGAACAACAGAACAATATTTAAGATGGGGTTTAAAAAACATCACGATTTCTACACAAGCTTCACATTCTTTTGGGAGCTCATTCTGGGTTTTTATATTTTGACAGCTGGCAATAGTGGACATACAATTTGAATGCAGTTCACATCCTCAGCAAGGGGAGTGAGTGAGGTGCTGGATAAATTTGAAATTTAGGTGCCTTAGATATGCATCTGATTCACATATTATACTGATTCACATATATTCACAACTTATAATAAATACAAAGTATTTCAAAATGACCAAACTGTTACATTTCTACACACATGACAAGTAATAGAATATAGGATATTCTTCCAACCCAGATCAAAGTAAAAAAGCAAAACCAATTCTAATTCTGGAATCTGTTTTTTCAGGAGCACACACAAAGTGCCATAGAATTGCACAGCATTTAGTTCTGGTATTGAGCTTTTTCAAACTAGAAAATTCCCAAAGTCTGCTTAATGCAATATTAGTGCAGACAATAATTCAGATGAGTCCTTAACAAGTTTTTTCTTCAGTCATGATGTTACTTCAGCTTTTTGCCCCTTATAGCAGGAAATTATGAAAGCATTTCTATTTTCTCACTGTAGGGAGGAGAGGTATATAAAATTAATACTCTTGTAGGCAACTGTGACTGGGGGTTGGGCAATCATTTGGAGCTGCACAATGAATTCATGTCTTTGGAAAAAATGCAGTGTCTTCTAGATTGAAAACAGTGACATGGAAAAGGGCAGCTTAACTGGATGTATGCAAACAGGTCACAAAGAAAGATGTTAGTATCTGTGTTACAAGAATCAGAACTTCAATCTAAATTCATAAATCTGTATCGATTTGCCCTCTGATCAGAAGTCATAAGGAATCTATTTATTTGTCTTTAATATAAAATAGTTTGGTCAGAGGAAGTTCTTGTCGCTTTAAAAGTACAGACCACATGATCTTTGATTTGTAAAAATTATCCCAGCATAGTTGATATCCATGCTGACTGAGGCTCTGGTTCACTTTATTTTTAATAATAATAATAATTCTTTCTCAGCTTCAAATGAAAAATTGCCAAGTCTTACCATTTTCGTCTGCAGAAAACACAACTCTAGAGGGCTTTTCTCTGGATTTCCCATCCTTTCATTTCTGACGTGTTTACATGAAGATATTTTTAGGACACAATATTTTTTTGGTTCAGTAGCAGCACAGTGCTTTTAATAGCTTAACAATTCATCGGAACTTTACAGTATCTTAACCTGAGACAGCAGACTCCTAATTATAAACTAAGTACAAACTGCAGCCTTGTCAGAGTGATTTTATTATCCTGATTGCATCAACTTCGACCCTTTATGAGACTGTGTTATTTGGGACATCAGGAGTCTAACAACTGAAAACAAGCAGAAGACAGCTGCTTTCAGCTCAAAGAAGTCTCTGGATATATTTAGCAATTTAGCCTTCAAAGTAAGCTGTTTTGCTGGTACTATCGCAAGATGCATGATATCTCCGTAGGCCCCACATTGACTTAATCTGATAGAGTTCTTCTTTTTGTTCTTAACCTACTTCCTTTCCGAGAGAGGTAAGGGAACTTTAGCAGCAGCCGTCAGTAGCAAATGAAGTGGGAGGAAGCAAAGAATAAAAAATAGGCTGGGATTTATAAAAAGAATGTAAGAATCTGTGATTATATAATGATGTATAGAAGATGCCAGCTACCAAAGAAAGCTGTGACATCACTGTTAACTTAGTAAGCTCTGTACGCCTCACTTCTCTGACATAAAGGCAGTTTCTGAAGTAGTTTGAAACCCATAATCTTTAAGCTACAGGTCGAGAAATGATCCCAGATACTCAGAGCCCAAACTGAAGAAAGAGAGCCTGTTACTTGAGGGAAAGTCATCAACCCCAAGTTAACTTTTATTTAGCCTCAGTGAATGATAAAATGAAATGAAAATCCACGCAGAGGTAAAGGTCTATGTGAAACATCCCCTGGAATTTTTGTAACAAAGAAAATAAACTGATGAGAAGTACATGAAATCAAAGGAACTAGTTGTGAATCAATGCTAAATACTGACCAAATTAATACAGCAAAAAAGTTTGAAAGCCAGATGGTTCTTAGTAGGAGAAATTGTCCATACACAAAAATACAGTTTACCACTAAAAAGAGTAGGGATGTGAACACAAGCCTGTATCTTTAAATGATTTCTCTGCTGCTCTGCAAGGACAGCCTGTGACAGCTGTGACCACTTGCTCCCCATCCTCCTGTTTGCAGTCATGTGAAGCCAGTAGGGCTGCTGCACTGGGAGCCCTCCCGGCCACAGGTGAGGAGCCTCACCATCTGCAATACTCAATAGGCCAATCAAGCTGGCCCTGCGTGAGGTAAGACGGATAGTCTCCCTGTGTGCCCCGAGCTCCCTCTGAAATTTCAGCAGATCAATGTCACTGTGGCTTTTAATTACCCCTCTGCTTCATCATTATTTCATGGGCTTTAATATGCCCTGCAGGACACAGCATCAGAGAGCGCGGATAAACAACCACCAAGCCCCAGTGCCTCTTGAGGTGCTACAGTCACCCTCTAGAGGGAAATGTCACAGCTCCTTTCCCTCGGTAAACTGACCTCAGGGTTTCCAGGAAGATTTCAGCCAGAGACACAAGGGCAGCCACTTCACCACTGTGCTCTGGGCTGAGAGCTCTTATGTCTCATAATAAAACTTGTTGCTGCTGCCATGTGCAGGCAAAGAGATCAGAGTGGTCATCAGGGCTTTTGCACTTCACACTTGTTTTCTGAAGAGGAAACCAATCTGTCCTTGCAGATCGTGTGTAGTAATCCATGAGCATTTGAGCACAGTGCCAGCCCGGGTCCCACTAGAAGACACTGAAGGCGTCCTGAGAGCTGGTCAAACTCTCTGACACAGCACTGGGCTCAAAAGTACTCATTGCTTTGTAAAAAGGAAACACATCCTGATGGCTACCTGCAGCAGTCAGTTGTAAGGGTTGTTATGACATATGCAGGCAGTGGTATCTGAGGGATGCAGGACAAGTTTAAAGAGAAAATACCCCTCACCCTTCCCAACGACTCTGGTCATATAAAGAGCCAGGTAAGATTAGAGCAGTTTTAGGGTTTTTGTTTTAATTGGGTAACCAACATGGCTCATCAGGGGGACAGCACTTTTCCTATGGGAAACAAAAATATGCTGAAAAATATTCAGTTTTGATTGGAAGATCAGAAATTAATTCAGAAAATTAATTGCCCAAACCCATATTTTGTGATCAATCAATGTTGTTGATATTACTTTTGATTAATATTAGGGGAAAAGGTAATAAACTGCAGCCACTGGAAGACATCGCTAAACGTCTGCTGCTACGATTGCAATGTAGCATGCAGCATCTTTCTGATGGACAGCAGTGGGATCTGTGCATCAGCAGTGCAAATTATTCCCAAGTGGAAAGATCTGCCTTCGCAGACCATTGCCTCCCTAACCCCAACCTAGAAGCAATGGAGAGGGCAAGAGAGGCAGAGAGAGATAGAAAAGAAAAGGCAACCCACAGGTGCATGCTCAGTAGGTAATAACAGACCTGGGAGAGAGCTGCCTGCAGCTCTCTGCATTAATCATTCATGTTACTTCCTCCCTGGCTGTGGCGAGATGAGAGACTGTGACAGAGAAAATGCTTCAACATGTGAGCAACTGTAAGCACATGAGCAGCAGTCTTGTTGGGAGAGCTCCCTTGTGGGTTTCCCATGTACACATCACTGCGCCTGCTCTTCTGGTCCTGCTGCTGGGTTACTCATATGGCCGGTGACCACAGTATCACAGAGATAATGACAAAGCAGGAGGCCTGCAGTATAATATGTCTCTCTCAAAGCTCACTGATGATCAATAGATGTCTTTCCCTAATGTCGTGCTGTCCATCCTGCTCCATTCAAATGATGGGTACAACTGCAATCTCAACAGACCTGTGACTAAACATAGGAGCATGTTAGCTGGAGATAATAGGAATGGGAACTCCACTAATATAAGTATGCTAAGGTGGTATCTGTGTTAAAAGTTAACTGATGTAACTGAAGGAAATGATGCTTCCTCACTGTAGTTCTGGTTCAGGTGTTGGACGGCTTATGCAGAAGTTAATATCCTCTTTTTCAGAGACAGGTGTTAATGAGAATATAGCAGACAAAAATATGAATCTAAGCCTTGACACTGGGAAACTGTCCTTTCTATCCCTCAAAATTTCCTGCATCAACAAACTCCCTCTGTTCTTCCCTCACTAAAAGCAATATCTGGCCCTGATCAGCTGACATTCCTTTGTGGAGAGGCGCGATAGGGACAGGCATGACAGTGGGATAAATGAATTCCACATTCCTGTTGGGGAAGAAGAAGACGAATATGTTTAGTTTCACTGAGAGAAAGGGTCCTTCATTAATTGTATATACCTGAAGTGGGTCTCAATTTTACTAACACTAATTCAGAGAATAAACCAGGTGAAGATGGGATGATCTAAATGCACAGAGCAGGGAGTGGCTCTATGTTAATTGGGATGAGAGTATGGAGGCTAAAATTATCATGTGAGGGCATCTTAAATTATTTCTTTTTGAGAGGTGGTATTAATTAATAAACTGTGGGCAGCACAGAACATTGATTCATTAAAGCCTTGTGTATCTGCAGTTGGTTCCCAGAATGAAGATAACACACGCAGTGGACTTGTTCCACTGGGACTGTATGTAAGGCTTTGATAACCACTGGCTGACTGGATGAGATACAGCCATAGTTAGGCAGATAACCCCAAGAACCAGATCAAACTGTACGGCCCAGATCCTCATCTCAGATACTTATCATCTACATCCCCCTGTTTGGACCAGAAATTATGCACATTTAAATTCAAACCTCAAGCTGCTTTGATTGGATGTGAAGGTTCCTCATCCATGGGAAAAAAAATTCTGTGTTTTTCCTGGGTAACTAAAATCAAGTGGTCAATTTAATTGAGGCCTAAGATATGAAGTTCCCTTTACTTGCATTCTTCTTGAATGCAAGTATTCTTACTTGAATTTTTGTTTAAATAAAAATAGAAGCCATGGCTTTTTGTTTAAAAGAAAAATGAACTCTGGAGTTCCCATAAGGACTGTCAGTAGCTTCATGTTTTCTGAACATTTGGCCTCTTATGATTGTCTCCTACAAATACGAACTGCTTTTTAAATTGTTTTGGCAAGAAGCCATTTGCCAACTTTGATCTGGATCCCGATATGTAATTTGAACACACCCAAAGGTATAAAGCAGTTGCCCACTTCAGACAGGCTTTGCAAATGAAACTGCAGCTACTGACAGCATTTTTAACCTTGAATTCTATATGCCGTGAGAGGAGGAATCAGTAGGTAAAGGACCATCACCAGTACACACATTTCTGGAGGAAAACATTGAAACGTGGTTTTGAAAGACTACCAAAAAAACCCAGACCTGTGCAAATAATCTGTATTTAACAGTCAGTGTGACACTGCTACAGGCTTCAAGTTCCCTGAGGCTTGTATAAGTCAAAGTCATTATGAGTACTTTTGTCTTAAAAAAAAAATAAATGGAAAAGATTAAGAAAAGTTATATATTTACCTTTCTCCCTCTTTCCTGTTTTTTTTTTTCATTGATTATCTGTAAATGATTTGTATTCCACTAAATACTCATTGCACAATTCACTAGGTATAGCAGGCTAATGCACTGCTCCTCTGTACCACCAGGCAGCGCCCTGTCTTTGAGCAGGCACGTGGAGGAGCATCAGTCACACGCAGCATCCAACAGACATGAGGGCTGCCAGAGAAGGCATCAGCTATATTTGCACCGGTGTTTTGAGAGCAGTGTGGCTTTCACTGCAGAGTGGGCTCAGGGAGCATAGTTTGAGTTTCTTGCAGATGAAATTAATACAGAAGTCGTGCTCTGGAAGCACACCTAATACACTCGCTAATGAGCATCCAGTTCATGGCACTAGAGGAGAATTAAGTTTGAGGTGAGGTAACCCCTTGAAAGACTTACAGCCTGGATGTAGTGTCCTCAACACTAATAATTTCATTCTATGTATTTACTCCTATGGATCAACTACTTGCAAATTCGGTCTAAGCCAGTCATTGGAGAATACCATAATGAAAAAAAAATCACCTGAAGGAACAGTATTTCCATGGGCACATTACTATTTATAATTTGCACTGAAGCACGACATAACAACCCTCAATCCCTCATTGTGTGAGTTGTTATACTAACACAGAACAAGAAGATGGTCCCTTCTTTTGAAAAATTAAAACCTGGAAGTAGTTAGAAATGGAGCTTTGCCTCCCAGTCCAGACCGATTCATTCCTATGTGCTGTCCTGGCATAAGAAAGCTGTAAATTCAGCCATGCAACTTAGCTCTGGCAAGGAGCTGGGACCAAAGAGAGGAAAGTAAGATTTCAGAATGCTCACTTTTCCTCATGTCTTCTCTGGATTGAAATGGGTGGAGCTGTGATTTCTGACTCTGTAGTGCTTTCTTGACTGCTTTCTCCTCAAAACTTGGAGAGGTTTAAGACTCCTGCACTGAGGTTAGTCCTTCTGTCACGGGGTGTCCTCAGATTTAAAAGCTGCATTACCTTTTGTCAAAATCAAAAAAAAAAAAAAAAAAAAAATCCATAAAGCACCTTATATTGTGCCCCTTCATAGATATATTTGACTTCATCCTTCATTTGCCTACACCTAATGTTTATTTTGTGAGATAACCCCTCCTGCTTTAGATCTCTGACTTCATATAACTGGACTGAGATGATGCAGAAATGTCCAACTGAGTACTGCCGAGAATAGTCTGGCATGCTCTGTCTTGGTGTAACAACCACCTCCACTGGTTATATTTCATTTTTAAATTGTTTTCATTTGTACCATTGAGACTGTAAAGTTAATGTCTGCAGGAGAAATGGGAAGGGTACACAACAGCTAATGTTGCCAGTTTCTTTCAAAAGACAGCGTTTTGGTAATCACAATTCTACTGACTTGCTTCTATGTGAATTAACAGTGAATATTCACAGCCAGGCATACATTGTGAGCACAGAGATAAAACATGGGGAGTGAAGACCTGTACCCCATCTGACCTTGCAAGGGATCCAATAACAGCAGCAACGAAGAGTAAAAAAAATATTTCTTTTCCCAATACTAGTTGCCTCAGTCTTGCCCTCCTAATAAGCATTTAAATAATGTAAATGTGAAGGGTGGTACAGGAGAGAGAAAGGGGGCACACACAAACCTTTCTGACTTTTCTTTTTCCCCTGAACACTGATGCCATTGCATAATTATATGGGTTGGCTTGAAAGAATGAAACCCAGTTCAAAATGTATGAGTTCATTTTTATGTTCTACTGAGAAAATTTATTCAGTGTGACTGCTCAGTAGCGAGAGCAGTAAAACACCTTAATCCCTGGTTGAAGAAAGGTAATACCTTGACAGATGTGTGCCTCCTACTTTCCTTGCGGCCATGTTTCAACAACAAACCTTTATTTCTGCTTCTCGGCTGTAGCAGGAAAAAAAAAATGAGAGGAGCAATAAAGCAGTCAGACAAATCTCAGGAGCCAGGCGGCAATGCAATAGTAACGACAGATTTTTAATGTGGCAGGAGAGATTGACAGGAAAATGTCTTCAGAGCAAACGCATGCCAGATGGAATGAAAACGGTTTATTGGAGTATGGAGGTGCTGCTGAACTGAATAGAGGACGGGTTTAAGGTGGGTGTTTTATTTGCTTCAAGTAAACAACAACAATCCCCCCCCCAAAAAAAATTCCCCTCACCAGGTATTGCCTTAGACCCGACTTTGCACAGAGGGGATCTTTTTTTTGTTTGTTTATTTGTTTCTTTTTTCACAGTACTGCACCAGAGAAAAACTTTAAAGTCAAAAGTTCAGTCATTACATGCGCTGCAGAGCAGGAGAAGGCAAACTGGTTGGGACTGAGATTTTTTTATTGTTTGCCTCACTGCCCTCCTCTCTCCCCCCACCTTCTCAATCTGAAGGAATTTCTCACTCAGTGTGAACAAGATAAAGATGTTTTGATGTGCTTTAGAAAAATCAGAATGATTTTTTGAAAATGAGAATGGGTAAGAAACAAAAACAAAAAAAAACCTCCAGCTGATAGAGCAGCTATCAAATGCAGGACAGATGAAGAAGCCTGCACTAAAAATCCTATAAAAGCCAATATAGCTCTTCCTATATCAGGAAGAACAACATCATTGTGTCTGTTTCAACCAAATAAACTTAAACTTGCATGCTCCTAGTAATGATAATAAAGTCAAATTCAGCTCTACATCTCACAAGAAAACATAGCTCTGAAATATTTTATACTCTCCATACAGAGCAAAGGCAGGAAAACAGCCATAAATGCAAAACAATCACACAAAAGAAAGGAAGAAAATACAACTCTAAACTGTGAATCTCCCTGACACCTTTTCATTATCAGCCTAGTCAATGAAGAATGCCACAAAGGAAAGGACAGCATCATATTATTGAAACATGCTGGTGGTGGGTTTTTTTTTGAAGGATGCACTTGTATAGTCTCCGTGGGTAGATTTTTTATTTCACTATATTTGCCATTAACTCTCTGTAATTGTATTTTACATGCAGGGCTTGGATTAAGTGTTCTGCACGTATTGTGTACATTTATAGTGCTCCTTTTTGAGCTTATTCATGGCATTTTTCCTTACACAAACACATCAGAAAGAAGTCACTGAGCTACCTCTTTTATTTGTATTATACTTTAAAACATAACAAAACCACCCTTTTTGTCTTTGACAACCTGCCTCTTTTTTGCTAAGGAATATTTATTTAGACAGTAAAAGGATGTTATGTTCTTTCCACTAGTAGAAGTGTATGCATTGACTGTGCTCCAATGTAATTTGCAGAAATTGAGGAAAATGCTCTGGGAAAGTAAGCAGGGAGTTTTGCCATGTCGTTTTAGCTGATAACTACTATGCTACAATAGCAAAGCTTTAGGCAAAATGCTTAATATTGACAAGAAAAGTAATTGGCAAAGCCTTGTAATGATCCATTTACAGTTTCTATTTTATAGATTTACTGATTGTTTTAAAAACGTAAGTTTTACAATTTTTGTCATATTTTGTACTATTCAGAATCCTGCTCTAAAGTTCTGTTTAACTCTCCTTTTGTATTAGTCCTGGAAGAACTATAAAGATTGTTTGTACAATTTTTATGTACTTTGGGGTTTTGCTTCAATTTCCTTAGCATTTAGCCAAATATTGGCGCACAGGCAGTTCATCACAATGCAAGAGAAAATATTTTACATTAAAGAAAAAAAAAAGCCTCTAACTGGTTAAGTAATTTTTCCATACAAGGAATGACACCATGCCAAAGATAATAAAGTAAAACATGGCAATGAAGGCGTTGTTAGTGATATTATGTATAGTTCTGAAATTATCCTATTTCCTTGCACTTCAATGTAACTTAATCATCAGTGAACTTAACTTTTTCTGGTTAGGTTGAAACTGTTTTGTAAGTCAGTCCTGCAAAGTCACTTCACAAGGAACTGCTTTTTAGTAGGCAAAAAAGTCAAAGCCAGTTTACAGTTTATTTTATAATTTATCTTACTAGTTTTAAATACCCCCCAAAATTAGACTGAATATTAGAGCATTGCTGAAGACAAAATTTGACACAACAGTCTGTGATGGCTGCCATTCTATCCTTAAACCACCTTTTTGCAACACACATAATACAGAATATTAATCAGGGTTCTAAGGCTGTGGCAGTACCAAGGGGACACAATGACAAGTTACGGAGAGAACACCCTGCTTAACTGTGAATGGCATACACCATCACAATCCTCATATCATTTAAAAATAGATTTTACTGTGTCATCAGCTCCATTCTGATATCACTAGTAAATTGCACTAGGTGCAAAAGCTGCAAAAGAAATTATACAAGCAAAAGACACCAAAGTTGCTATCAGTAGTGTGTAGTAGCTGGAGTTTTCATTTCAGAAGACACTGAATACTGACTTTCAACCTCAAATTGTATTCATTAGTAGCTTGCTTTTTTTCTCTCTTTTTTTATTCCTAAAATCATACCAAGTATACCAGCACGCTCTCATGCACCCTCGTGCTGTGGAATTTTGATAATGTATGTCCTAACCGCTTAATTGATTGATTAGCTTACTGCAGCTTTCTGAGGCACCAAATTTATCTTTAATAGCCGGAGTCAGGCACGGCAGGCAATCGAGGGGGGGGTCCCTTGGCGTCGATTTGCTCTTAACTGGAAAGTCATTACCACTTAATACATGTAGATTGTGTTGAAAGAAAATTATGTGTAATGAAATGAGGGAAAAATTAGTGGAGTGTTATGGGCGAAAGCAGATGTTACGGAGGAATTATGCTAGCAGAGATAATCACCTTCGCTAGCATTGTGTGTGCTGGGGTGTTAACTCAGAGAGAGAGTTGGTGAGAGCTAAATAAATGCATTGATTTACACAGATTCACTTTTCAGACTACAGTATATGACTAGTACAAACGTCTAGAAACACATACATACATATACACACACAGAGAGACATGCTCAGGGCTGAACTTTTATATTTCTGTTGCTCATACAGCCTTTCTAGCTATTTTCCAGCTACCCACAATATATTCGGAAGTCCTAGCTGGAAGCACAGGGAAGCAACTGTCAATTTGCATAGTATCATGGAGATCAGAATAATATCCAAGGGCAGAAGTACTCACATAAGTATTAAGGCAAGACCTTGTATGCTTCAAACTCTGGACAACTTCTCCTGAGAGAAAACTGAGGAATACAAGAGAGGTCTTTGAGGGTAGCACCTGACATTTTAGAAGCTATAAAAAATGACATATATAGCAGAGATAGTTGCAAAAAAATAAACCAAACAACAAAACAGAGACATAGGAAGTTGTGCCTTTACTTAAATAGTCTGTAAATATAAGAGATAGAAGAAAAAAAAAATCTTTCTTTTTAAAGCAACTTATGAATATGTTTAAGGTAATAGTTTTGCACATAGGCAGTAATAAAAGCACTCAAAATCAGGCCAAAGGCATGAAGGGAGATGCCACAGATTGTATTTTGAACACATTTTAGAACTCTGTAAAATAATCTTTCACCTGTGAGCACCTCCTTTTCCTTTTCCAGACATTACTGATGTGTGGTTATATTTCTTATATCAAGCATGCAAGGTCACTATTAATTTTTATCTTGGGTTTATCTATTTTATATAATATGTGTTTGGATTTAGAATTATCTCTGCTTTATCACCCATTTTATAACAAAAATTGTGGTCTCAGGAAGATAGTAGTTTGCAGATTTTACTATCGAAACCATTGATAATTAGGGTTTCCTCATATATCGTTCTCTCCCTTCGCTACTAAATGAGGCTTTTATGACTGCAGTTATCGCTGGTGATAATAATACAAATTTCAAACATTAAAAAAAAAAAGAAAAGACTCAAGGTCTTGTATCCCCAGTGTTACTGTTCAGAGATAGGATGTTAGCAAGAGGACTGTCAATTTTCTTGTCACTATATTAATGACCTAAAGAAATGCAGCCAGCCCTTCATGAATCAATTGAAAAACTATGATGAATGTTTCAATAATTAAGAGAATAATTAAATTGCTGAATGTAGGATGGCATTAAATGAAATAGCTTTTGTAACAGCAACATATTGTTGTTTATAAATACAAAGAGCCACATTTAAATAATGCCGTGAGTCCAACTTAGATTTATCTGTCTTATCACCTTTAGGTGGTTGTGGGTCCAATCCTGCAAAAGCCCACCCTATACACAATATACCTTGTGCCTTAGCTCTGTGTACATCAGTAATAATCATATACACAAAACCAAGAACTCACAGAAATCTGTTGCTAAATCAGTCTCCCTGTGTACCTACGTGCCTCTCCACCTGCATATTGTAACATGGCCACCATTGCAGTGCTTCAGTGATAAGCAGCTAAACTTAAACAGATAACGAAGCCAGTGAATTCACTGTTAAAGCTGACACTCTGAAGGTAACACACGATGCTTGTGGAAATATTTTTAAAAGGTGATATATGTTAAAGGTGAACTGTAAAGCTGAAGTGAAAATTATGTTAAGTTCAGAAATATGTCCTGAATCTCTCAACTATCAGGCAAGTTTTACTGTAGCTTTCAAAATTTTCTTTTCTTCTGTACAATAATCTGGCAGTTCCTCCTTTGATAAGGACATTCCCAAACATAACTTTGTATAATATCACACATACCAGAAACTAGGATGCTAAAAAGGAGATATCCTAGAAAATTGTCCTTCAAACCAGGGTGCCGTAGAGCAAATGCAATGCTTAAGAAAATTATTTTGGGAAAGGAAATGTAGAGACCATTCCCAAACTCAAAGCTTGAAAATATTTATGGATGTTCTGAGGGAAAAAAAAAACAACAACAGCAAATAAAATATGGGAACTAATTAGCTGGTGTATTCTTGTATTTGTTTTTGAAAGCATGTCACAGCTCTTCTTTGGCTGCTGGAATGTCAGCATGTTTAAGGAGAAGTCACTCACAAATAAGGCAGGGTCATCTCAGGTGCAAAATTCAACCAAGTGCATATAGGGCCCTCTCTGATTGTGTATACCAGCACTGATCCTCCCCCAACAGTTGTAATGTGAGAGCTGAATTCTGTTTTCTGCCTACCAGCACCCCAAAGAGGTTTTCACTGTACTGTCTTTCTCACCTCTCTCACTGATTTATTTTTCCTTTTTCTGTTTTTTCCCCACTCACCTTTTCCACACACATACCTTCTGTTCCCAAATGTTTTCCCACCATACATACACCCATTTTCCACCAGTCTCTATCCTTCCCTGCAGGGGGAGGCATGTTTTATCTGCTTGTGGGAGAAAGAAGTGAAAGAAATTTTCTATCCGACTCAAGAGTTAGCCCCTCTTTGTTGCTCAATCATCATGTCAGCTACAATTTCACCATCTTCTTAATCTCTCATAAAATCATCACCGATCCTCTCACATTTCATATTTGCCTTTGGTCCTTTCCCATCTATCTCTCTTCCACTGCATACAGGCACCCCAGACATTCCCCTGAACTCCATCCTACCAACGTTTCTTTTCCATTTTCCTTTTCCACCTTGAATGGCTCTTTCTTACTCATCGCATAAATATATGTTCTGGGGTAACTGAAAACCCAGCATTATGTACTTGGCGCACTAGTGATTTGAGGTGGAAAGGAGAATAAATATAGCCGTAATATGCTTTAAAATAGGTGAATTAGTTGGGCAGGAGACTTTTAATGCTACATGGGTGGTCAGTAGAAAAGTAGCAATTACCATGAGATGGAATATGATATACCACAGTTATTTCCTATTCTAGGCATAGGGCAATACCATGGTAACCTGGACTCCACTGTGTGGCAAGTGTTGTTAATTATATAGCTTTTTAATGGAGATAATTATATTTCTCCTGTCTGAAATCAACATTTACTGGCAGTGACCAATGCCCAGAAGGATATTCTCAGAAGGATGTTGCATGATCTACAGTATGTATATTTAATATTTCTTCCTTATAGGAAGACAATTTAATTCCACCAGTGGAACAGGTAAAAACTGTTCACCTTTCTGATAAATCCTGGTGAGAAATTAAAACAGTAAAAGTTCAGGATGATAGAAATTCACTCTCACCGTATGTTAGGAATGCCACATATTGATAGGCCAAGCCCAGGGAAGGGAAACTATCCAGCTTATATTTGATAATTAATTAGATAATTTTCAAAGGTCGCTAATACAGCATCTTTCTTTAGCATAAAATTTAGCTTTCCTCCAACACTGGAAACAGTCACATCTAAAGTGAAGGTGACTCAAGATTTTGTTTTGCAAAATCTGCTTCCAGCAGGTAGTGCTTTTCCAGAATTTAACATTCAGTCCAGAAGTTTTCTACTCTATGTCTCTGTTCCAGGTGAATATTCAATTCTGAGAATAAGATTAGGGGAAAATGTGTTGTTTGCAGATGGTTAAAAGTAACTATACCTTTCAGTTGTTTCATTAACAGCTCTGCAGTTTAACACTGGATCTTGAAAACTGGTCAATGCCAAGGCTTCTGGGGAAAAAAAAGAAAAAAAGAAAGAAAAAAGAAGAAAAGGAAAAGAAAAAGAAAAAGAAAAAGTTTATTTATGCTCACGAGAGGCTTCTTATGGTTGTCGGTTTCCATGTGTCAACCAGATTGCATGGATACACCAGGTCCAGTAAGACACACCTGCCTGCCACCTGAGCAGGACTTTGTTCCTGCTTGCTGGCATTCACTGGATCTCTGGATCCAGGACTAACAGCAACAAGCTTTACTCTCCCTTGCTTCTCATGTAGTCCAAGGGATATGCAGAGAGAAGGAAAAGCTTAGTTTCACATACAAAGTCCACAAAAACAGAGTAAGAAAAAGGAAGAATTAAGAGCTCTAAGTAAGGGAGCTTTGGCAAAGCTTCTGTTTAACAACAAAGAAAGTCCACTTTGGACATGGAGCTTATGTGCATGCACAGATGGGTATCTGCACATGTTCTAGATGTAACAATAAGGGGAAAAAAAAAATAGAAGGATCCAGAACATGCTGTAAGACACTTGCAGGAACATTTAGAAATATGGCCCCACATGTTGCTCGTTCTTGGATAACTCGGGGCATGGGAGCAGGAAAGAAAGGAAGAGGGAAGCACTGACCACAGCTGTAAGGAGAATGACAAATAAGTAAAAGGTGGATATAAGCTCATGGGAGAGTGAAAAATAGGAAGAAAGGTATTCATAAATGCTGAAATATCATGGGGATATTTGCATGGGGAGCAAAAGGATTTTCAGCTTTGAAGGAACAAGAGGAAATCCAATCCATCCACCTTTGTTGAACCTAAACAAAAATTAACTAGTCCTGAGTTCTGATTTCACTGCACTGTTTAGCAAAATAACAGTAAATTCTGCTATAAATTTGTTTCCACCCCATGCCTAATAACAGGTTATGCAGAAGAAAACAGCTGTCTACCAGTTTTGTGTGGAGATCAGAACAATAACAATGACATTTTTGCTTGTTCAATTCCTGTATTTCCAAAACACAAGGGAATTTCATCCATGAAATTTAAATCAAACAATGACTTTCTGATCTTCAGCACTCAAAAACCAGGAAATGTCTTGGTTAAAGTTGCCCTGGCAGTGTCAGTTTGACCCACTTGGGGTTATGCTCTATGACTGCCAATAAGGACTGGATCCCATATTTTCTCCCCGTCCCTCACATGTGCACTGGTCACGTCAGGGATGGAGCAGGGGGAAGGGGAAGAGGAAGGTATGGGGTAAGTCTCTGCTACCTGCAACAGACTTAATAAGGGGCAAAGCAGGCTCTCCTAGCTCATGCACTGAGAGCATGGAAAATGTGATCTAACGCTATTGCTTGCAACTATATCCTGTTTCTGAAAGTGGAGTTACAATTTGCCTAATGAAAGCAAATGAAGCATAATCATTATGGACAAAAACTAAAACAGGAAGAATTATTTTGGAGGTTTTCTATTGATTAGATAGAGAATCTGTCTACTTATTTTAGCAGCCCTGCTTCAGAAACTACCAAAACTTTAGGTGCAAACCAAGTAGGACTACATTTGATGGACTGGATTTCACTTTATATCCCTTGTAATGAAGAAAAAATCATGCCAAAGTGTTCACAGTTACCCACCTTTTTCGCCTCAGTTTGTTGATCTCACAAATAAAAGCAGACTTTGCAGAAGGATCCAGCTCCCTCAACGAACAAGCAAGGTAAACTGACCTGCCCTGCTCATGTGTTACACAGTTATAAATTATTTGGAAAATCATGCCTTTCATCTCACAAATTGGGTAGGCAAAATTTGATGATTTTTCACATCTTTGTTTCAGTTTCCCAGAAAGAAAGACTACTACCTCACTTTACATAATGAAGACCATTTTAATCATGTCTGCAAAACACAAAGACACAAAAGTGATATCACCACTGCAGAAATTCAGTAATAATGGTGGGGGACTGAGCATAGGAAATGGGTGATGCAGAGTTTGTGATCCAAGATACTTGTTGCACAGTATGACTTCTTAGGTTGCTGCCAAAGGTTTCAAACCAAAGTTAAGAAGAACCTGGTCTCGTGTTTCTTACTCTGCCATGAAGTATGTTCACTGGTAGCAGTAAGGGTAGGATCACTAAGTCTTTAAAAGCAAAAAGCTCATGAGGTAAGAACAAAGAGAGAGATTTTATTCTGGGCATGGTCAGAGTAAACACAGGTGAATCAGTACCAGCCTTGGAAGTCCTTATAGGAGGGTTCACTCTACTAGGGGTCTTCAATCAAAGACATTGGATGTTGGCAGATTCTTGCATTACATAACTGGATTTAGAGTGAAGAATATTTTTCCATCACCCACTGAAGGGGCTGGAATAGTTTAAACCAGGCACACATTCAAGGCAGAGCAACACGGAGACATAACCCCCATTTTCCCTAGAAAACCAGGGTTACTTAATTTATGCTTCAGTAACAGTCTGCAAATACAGTGGGGTTCTTGAGAACAGCATCTTATAGCTATGAGGGGATATTCCCACTGAAGGTGTATTTTTCTCATCTGTTGGTTCTTACACTCCA